>JAOWBB010000002.1:2931698-2944864 GCA_028565995.1 Ricinus marginatus
TGACTCGGTTCCAAAATTTCAGTTTTATCTTCATGCTGTCGATCTGGATATTTTTAATACATGCTTTTGCTGAAAAAGCACTCCCTTATTTCATATTATGCCATTTTTCCACTCTGAAACTATAATTATTCCACACAAACGCCTATTGTTACGTAGTAGTTACTGGAACAAAAAGAACTACACAAAAAGAAGTGTCATAGGATAAAATTCTAGAATACAATGAAATAAAAAAAAACGCATTCATATGCAAAAGTGAAAAGCATCAGAATATTAAAATGATTTGAAGTGATTTTTATTTACTCGTTCTGTCACTATATATGTCAGGGACAATTGCTGCAGTGGATTCGTTATAAAATTGTGGCATGCAAGTTTTAAACATTTAAAAAAGATATTTAATATCTAAGGGTGTGAATATCGTCTAAGTCTATCCATCTTGTAGGTTTTTGCTCGATATTCCTTTATCAGATTTGACAGTTTTTTTCATATTCACTTTTCGATACTTCATTGATTAACATATTTCTATAAGTCATTTAGAATTTATTAAAATAATTATTAGAAAATTTATCTGAATCTAAATGTACATTATGCAAATCAGCAGTCATCAAGCTTTGGATACCGTAAAATTTATAGTTTTTTCCATATTTTTTTAGTTGAATTGAATAGATAGATTTATTAAGAATGATTGTTTTAATTTTGATGTGATATTTGTTAAACTCAATCTAACAAAAACATTTTGTTACATTCGGTCTTAGTATTATTTTCACTGACTACTGTCCTGTTAACGGGACTGAAAACTTAAGCTGATGTTGATAGTTGATTTGGATCTAAACAAGTTCTTGTTAAGTTTCACTAATATAGTATGCACTCTTTTAGATTTTTGGTTAATTGTGTTTGTAACTGAAATCTGGCATGGCAGATTTCATTCGGAAATTAGAATTCATGAAAACTGTTTAAATAAAAATCTGGACTATTGTTTTCCATTATGGTTTAATTTGTTTTTTTTCCATTATGGTTTATGGTTTTTTTATGTGTGCTTATTAAAATAAAATACCACGATTCTCTTTCTTATGGGAATTGGTTGTCAAATTGCTGTAAAAGAAGGATATAATAATATGATTCCAAAATCTAGTTCTGAAAAGTCGGTTTGAATGAAACTTGTTATTACATGATACATCATCAGAAATTTGTTTTATCAATTTTTATTAACTTTTACGGAAAATGAATATGATGTTGAGTTTTTTTAATCTGATTTCTTTTTCGGAAAATTCTTCTATCGCATTATGCAATATATCACGTACTGAAAATGACTGATACCTAACTTTATTGTCTTATTTATTTCATCTCCTGATTGATGGACAGTTATATAGAAAATAATAGGATTTCATTTTGCAATTGTTTATGCAGTAGTTATAGAAATAGTAATATAGTGCTTGCGAATTTATATAATGTTTTTCGTTTGTATCATCATTATATACGATTTTATAAAGTAAAGGCCGCTCAAATTTCCTATTCAACGTGTATCAGAAAGGTACTCCGTTTGTAATAATTGGGATGTTGGATAATTGAAAATTAAAACATGAAGAAAAAAACATGTTGACTATAAACCATTTCAAATATTCCTCCATGCAAATATAGGTGATCTCCCAAGCACTATAAGAAAAAGTATATATAAATATATATATTTAAAAAAACCCCGGCTAACATAAAAAATGAATAATAAAAATTGTTAACTCAACCCCCTTATGAATTTTTTTCGAGATTGCCGCTCCATGTCGTACAAAAATAAAGTCGAATTACAAGCTAAACATAGTTCATTAATGTTTTTTAAAATGTCTAATAAAAATGTATAAGCTTCATTTTTGAATGCATACCGCAATATGTAAAAATATTTCATTTTTTTCCTGTTTAAGACTGGAATTTTTACAATTTTTATTCTTGATTTTTATTATTACATCATTTTTCTAGTCCCTACAGCATTGTGCAGCCATTGTGCCCCCTCCGCTTTGTTCCTCCCCGGAAAAAATTATTAGGGTGCCTTTTTTAACCATTTTCCTTTACATTGCTTCTTTCAATATGACACCCTCACTTAGACTCCTCTGCTTTCTATAGGTTATGGTGTTATTAAGAATGTATATTGTTCATCTAATGCTTTCCATTATTTATTGTTCAATTTATCCAGATGCTCCCCCTTTTTTTTCTCATTTCATTGTTATTAATAAAGTTCTGAATTTGCAACGTAACTATCAATTAAGATATATTTTCATAAAAACATTAAAATTACCTGCCTTGAATGCATCTTCGATACTTCTAATTTTAATTTTTCTACAGGTCAAATTTTTTTCTTGCAAAGCTTTATTATTATTATTATTATTATTATTATTATTATTATTATTATCATCATCATCATCATTATTATTATTGGATCAGGCGAATATTTTGTTTATCTAACGGAAGCTAAATCTGATATACCATTCCCTCAAACCGATGCCAATATTAAATGTAGATTTTTTCCATCGTGATCACATAATTATTGTACTTCTGTTGATTGCGTTGGCTGAATATGAAACTTATAATGCTGAAGCAGTAATTTTAACCATTTCTTAGGAATATATCTGATTAGAAGGAAAAGAGAAGAATCTATTTTCTGTAGCATTCAGAGATGTAACTTACTTTAACTTCGAAAGGATAAGCCAAACTTTATAATTTACCTTCATAATTATTTTAATGAGTCTATTTACTTAAATTAGTTTCAGAATGACTATTTCTCCTGATATTGATTAGTGCGATGTAAAGTTACACTTCAGCATCTTTGTCTGGAATTTAAAGAAACTTTGAGAGTAAGTGCGCAAATCAAGCTTTTCTCGTATCGATTGCACGAAATTTAATAATGTTTAAGAAACTTAATCTTTGAGTGCCCTAAATGAATTGGGTTGGATTGGATTGCCGCGAAATATTTTTTTTCACTATAATCTATTTAATTCACTATAGATGATTGTTTAAATCCTTATTTTTTTGTCAGTGAAGATATATATTATTTCCTTTTACGAAATAGTTAAGACATTTTTTCAGTTATAAAATTTTCGATTTTGAATAGCTCCTAGAAATGGAAAACAGAAGAAATGTAGAAATTCCTTTTTTTGGTCTGTTAGACTTTTGAAATCTTACATGATTTGAGTTCAGGCCGACGTAAATCAGGTCGTTTTGTATTTTCATTTTTTTTTAATTTTCCTCAATATGAAAGAAGAAGGAAAAAGCCAATTTTAGCTGGCTTTATAATTTATTTTAAAACATTGATTTATAAATGGAAAACATTTTTTTATTGAAGCCACAAGTATGAATGCTCCAATGAGAAACATTATAAAAAGCAGTGATTAACACAATTATAAAAAGCAAAACTATATTGAGAATAATTAGTAATGATTAAATTCGAAGTCCGACTATTGTATTTACTTTTTTTTATTAAATTCAAAATATTCATATTAATTGAATTATTTTATAATAATATTAATTGAATTATTGAAAATTAATTTAAACGTACGGAATTAAATTTTTTTGTACTTTCTTTTAATGAGAATTTTCGATTTTCTGGTTTTATTAAATAATTTAAGTTTTGGGATGCAAAGCAAATTTCGACCAAATAACATCAAATGAGAAATATTGTTAAAAACATACAGAAGTTAAGAATTTCGTAAATAATCTATGTGGTAAAACATAAATATACGCAGAATTTGTGTTATGTTTCATTATTGATATTAATGATGACTGAAAAAATTCATTAATACTTAAACGTTTATCAATTTTCAATTCGTTTAGTTAGAGATAAAGATTTATTTTAAATCCATTTTGTTCTATGAACGACCTCGTTTAAAAAGAATCTTTTTATTTAATTTTTAAATGGCGATAAGTTCACAATTATCAATATTTTGTTCTTAATGACTTCAAACGGGAAACTTAGTTGACGGCAATTTTCTTGTTCTGTGAAAAAAATTTAGACATTTTGGGTAATTTTACAATAACAGCAGAACTTACATAACCATCTTTTTTCTACTTTTTTTGCTTTTCTTTTTAATGATGCAACTTGAAATAAATTTTTTCGAGTAGGAAGTTTAATGTTCTTCAATTTCGGTGTTTTACCTTTTATTAAACGAACAGAAAATTGCTAAGAAATGGGCCTAAATTGGAATTTTGGAATACAAAATGATTTTTACAATAATGCAGACTTGATAGTTTTTGTTTTTCAGCTCTTAAATAGAAGCAGAGGAAATTTGGAATTTATGTGAAACTGAATAATAAAAGTTAAAATTGTTATGAAAAATTCATATGAACTAAAAAAATTTGCAATTCAAGAATATAAATTAATAATTTCGTTTACATATCGACTAATCAAAGATTAGTCACGATGTATGTATCTGTATGTGTATATATATATTTGTGTTCGCCCAGCTAACTTTGTTATGATTAATGAAGAAGCAAATTGAAGTTAAGCGCTACCCTCCTGTCAATTTTGTTCATACTTTTGCAATAATAATTGTTATGAAAATTGAAATTTGGAATATCGATTAGGAAATTTTTGGCCGACAGAAGGAAATTCTATAATACAGACATAGTAAATATTCCGAATGTATCTCATCAATCCCGATTTCAAAGAAAGATCGAATTGATTAAATTTTGAGGTTTTTTTTTGAGTTTAACGCTTCAGAAGCTTTAACGAAGGTCTTTCCACAGAAGAATAGATCGACATATTGAAACTTAAAAAAAGATTTGAGCAGTTCGAAAAGAAAAAAAAGAAGTTTTAGAGAGAAATCTTAGATTGAATATTTGTTTAAGAACAATAAAGTAATAACATATATTGTGTTTGTGTACTGGCATAATCTATTCTTATGGATTTGTTATAAAAATGCGAATTTAAATCTCCATATTCTTATGATACTAATAGAATCACTTTTAGTGTAAAACTTTTTGTTACTATAATAGTTCCATCCATATAAAAGTTAATACAGACTGGAGTTAAATCCGAAGATAATTTTCTTTTTCCTGCTCAAAGTTTAAGTGGATTTCCTGCTCTTATTAAGAACAAGAATTGGCGAATTTGAGTTTGTGTGAATATTTTTTTACAGTAAATTTGTGTTTGAAAAAGTATAAGATTAGCTGGTTTATTGGTACTTTCCACAAGACAATTAAATATAATGGAATAATTTAAACGAACACAAATTTTCGTATTTTTTCGCATGAAAATTGACGAATTATTGTGTGACAATTAGATTTCTTGAATTACGGTTGCTTAGGCAGTATGCAAATACGTTTTTTTTAATACTTTAGATCTACTTCACTTTCAGATCAGATTTAATCTTGCGAAATTTCATATTTGGCAGATCTCTATCTGGTTGACACAGGAGAACCAATTCCTTGTATTAGTTGACTAATGTTCGGTTTATTATTACCCCGCTGTTAATGTCGTAAACGTCGACGTTGTGCAAATGCATTTAAAATTTTCGTATTGCCTTCAAATCACTTCGATTGGTAAATCTCATCATCTACCTGAGATGGGAGTGAAGAGGCTAAGGTGCGGGAAGTGCAAAAAAATATAAATCCCAGAAATAAGATTTTCTATTTTGAAGGATCAATGGTTAGACATGGCATTAAATATGATGATAATGGCAGAAATGGAAAGTTATAGAGAGAAAAAAAATATAGCATGTGAAAGTTGGAAATGAGGTGGTCGTATAATCATAGGATTTAAATTTACTGCATATCATTTTTTTTTCTTTTACTACAACACAAACATAAGAACTTTATGGCAACGTGAAAACAATCAAGTCGATGTTAACTGATATTGCGGTCGGTTATTTTTTGCAAATTAATGTTTAAAATGAATTTGATGGGATTACCGAAGTTTGCCTAAAAAAAATATTTTAATAATTGATAAATTAAATTCAAATTTTTGCCGAAATTATAAGTTCGCTTAGAATACTGCGGTAAAAAGTGTTGGAAGGGAAAATTATCACATAGAAAAAAAAATAAGTTGGGTTAAAATTTTTTTTTCGTCTTTTTTGCTCATTCTCCATTTTTCGAATCCCATCGGCTAAGGGATGAAAAAAGTCTGAATAAAAATGGGATGTTGATTTGATTTGAAATCGAATAGGGTTTACATTTCTTATAATAAATTGGGATTCAAGGTGTTATCATTGACATATATTACGAATCTCGTTTGAAAATTGCGATTTTTAAACTAACGAAATCAGATATTGAGTTTTTTATTCCCTTTTCCTACCTGAAAATTTGATGATTAAAATATTTTTTTTTTTTGCGATTACTTTTCATAATTTTCGGAAGCCCATTATGTTCGTGTACCAACAGCAACGAAATCCTGCCCTCAAACTGAGTAAATTGAAGCATCCAGAAGCCGAAAACCTAAATGCGATCTTAAATAAACGAGGCTTTTGCAGAGCGCCAAAATAACTTTTAAGAAAGGAAAAGAAATAGTTTTGATATCTAAAGGAGCTTCTCGTTTATTTCTAATTTTTCATGTTGAAAATATTTGTTTCTCATTTTTAAATTCTTGAATGTTCGACACACCCAAGAGGAGTTGTCGTTATTTTTTTTTGTGTGTTGCTTTCTTTTGGTCCATGATTCTTCAAAAGTATCACCAGGTAAGGTGTAAACGACAAGTGAAACTGGATGATTTTTTATCTAATAACATATATAAAATTTATGGTTACTATTTGCTGATTAAGTTGCGTTCCAAGCCGAGAATCGTCATTTCTTTATTTTTCCAATATCTTTTTCTCAACTGGATAAAATTCAATCACATTTGCTCTGCTCCAAAATTCTGTTTTTTCATTATACGATGAAAACACACTATTAATTAATATGATTATATTTTTTCACAGATACTCAAATTTGTTAAATTTGGACCCACTTTCTTGCCGCAGAAAAATATGATTCGCGTTCTTTTATTTTGATATTAATATATATAAAGAGAAACTCACTTTTATGAGAAAAATTGATGCACGGGAAACGTGTATTTGTTTAAAAAAGAAAAATTAATGGATTAGAACAACCGGACGTAATAACGGAAAGCTTTAAGGTCGTAAGGCTTTCGGCAAAAAAGCTTTTTATATGCAAAGAAAAGATCAAACAGAGTAAATTTTTTTTTTTTTTACATTTCAATCTAATAAGCGGACTTGGGGAAAAAAAATCATTTTGCAGCGTTTACTTAATTTGATCATATCTATACCTACGGTAAAGTATAAATCACGGGTTTGTTCGAATATTGAGAGTTGATTTAGAAATGTTCATTATTGTATTGGGAAATTGGGAAAAGGGGTGCAATCTTTGGGAGAAGAAAAAAAATATGCGGATATATTCTATTGATCGAAATATAATCTGAGGGATGACCGGTTTAAATGTAGTTTTCTCAATTTATACTGAAATATCTCTTCTATCAGTATTAAACTTGCAATAATAAAATACGACTACTAGTAATAATAATAATAATAATAATAATAATAATTTTTTATCAATAATAATAAATAAAGTTTTAAAAAATTATTCCGTTTGAAATGAAGTGTATATACGAATACCGTACAAATGCATTCCCATTTAGAGACGAGTCATCGGATAGGATGCATCAAGTATATTTCGGATAATTACTTAAGTGCAAACTCTTCTAATAAAGTTATAATAATATCTTAACTCCTTTAAAAAAAGATTTTGAATCCAAATGCTCTGAGAAAGGGTCCGACATTTCCGGATAAAAATATTTAATTTATCTGATGCAACTTTCATAGTTTGAATTTTCATACGTTGAAGTCAACTGTTATCTGAAAATGTACACAAATACGCACACAGTCGCATACTTTTTCCTTTTTGGTTCATGATAAAAGGAAATGGAAAATTTGAATTTTTTTGCAATGATCCTTGAAATGAAAATGTAAGGCTTTATGTGCAATATATAGTATATTAGCGAATGTCGTTTGTCGTTTTTCATTTAACGAAATCTTATAATGCATTCTTCTTATATTCATAGAATCTATTGATATGAAAATTGAACCGAATTTACGTTATTAAATAAATTTTTGTATGGATGCATTCTCAAAGCTTAGATTTACCCGTTATTTTATATAGTAGAATCAAATTTATTACGCAGGAGTGAAGTAAGAAGAATCTATTTTTTACGAATTTGTAAGAAATGGTAATTTTGAGAGATGTTCTATAAAAAAAAGACAAATTCGATTGTTTTCGGTGAATAAACTTAAATTTACCAACTTATAATATGATCTTTATGATTTGTCCGCACATAATGTTCAGTAATTTTTCTTAACGTATTAATGACTGGCGTTCGTAAAGGAATTATTTTTTTCTCAGATCATTAACATCTATTCATTTTAAGAAGTATTTTTTCCCTAACGATCCTTCCCTCAGGAAGTAGAAAGCTGTTTAGACAAACAGCAGAGAACTTTTTGCTTTGAGTGCTGCTTGTTGTCTGTTTATTTCCGTTGAAATTTCTTTGGCTTACAAATGGTGAATTGTACCTTTGAGTAAGTAAGAACGGCAATGGGAATGTTTAATTCTATTTACTCACAATGGGCATACATTACACTGAAAATATTTTATTCTAACAGCAATCATTACTGATGCGAAATGTATTTGTCTGTAATCCGCGCGTATCCGTCTTATCTCGCTAAAAATATTGGATAATACATTGTTTTTTATGAAGCTTTTCATACATTTCATTATATATAATAGTATTTGCACAGTTTTTATGATTTTTCCAATGATTTATATCGATGAATGGTTCATCATCCTGTCAATCCAGTGACTTGATATAATCAATACGATTAATGAAAATACTTATTGTTAAATATAATTTTTTCATTTTTCTGGTCGTTTCACTATGGTTTTTAGGGTAATTATGATATTTTAAAAATGTCGCATGCAATTCTTTTCCCAGTTTGTTAGGTTTTAATCAAATGTTGCTTTTGCAATATTTTGTCTCATGGTTCTGTTGTAAAATTAACGTAAAAAATTAATATTCAGTAATTGTACATTGTAATTCGTCGGAGAATATTCTAAAAATTCAATCGAATTATGACATCCTTATCCTTATTAATGAAAATTTGGAATTTTAAAAGTATTGAAATAAAGTCGAGGTTGGCCAATTTTATATGGATTTATAATATGATTTTCTTCAATATCTACAGATATATATATTCCTCAGTATGTATATATTCATATTGTATGCCTTTCTTTTTTCATTTTTTGTGAAATCCAACTTTAAATTTTCTGATTTTCAGGAGGTAACGATGATTTTTTAACATTCTGTAGATAAATGTTGAGGGGTGTAGTTCAATATCGAATTCGCCCCTTTCGTATCACCCTTTGATATTTTTTGTGCGGGTTTTTTTTATCAATTATTTATGACTTCGGAATACATACATATCTTTTTTTTTAATTTTTTAATAAATTCCCAATGGTGAGTATTTTAGGTCATAAATCGATAAACTTGGTAATTATTGAGTACGGATCACGGAATAGGGTCTGTCTTTAACTTGAAGCACTCTGATTTATTTGTATTTCTCCGATTATCAGGTAAATATCTTGTTTTCATGTTCATAGTCAAATTTTATCATATTGTCTTTAGGGTTTTTTTTTCCTTTAATTGAATCATAAACGAATTTTTAGCATCAGATTTATTTGACATTGTAAATTTTGGCAAAAATGTGGAAACATGTTATTCCTGATATACCGTAAGAACTGAAAATTTTACATGAATTTCTTCATTCCGGTTCCAGTTTAATATGTAACGCCGAAGTTACAATATATGTACATACATCACATCGTTTCGTATATTTGCAATATCGAAATATATTCCAGCAGAGCACCGGAGGAAGGTTTCGATTTTGTTTTCCATGGCCGTGTAATAATTTGCATGTGGGCAAATGCAGGCATTACATGTTAAAAGCAACTACGACCCAATATCTGGGAGAAACGATGGAACTAATAAAAAGAAAGTAAAATAAGACAAAAAAAGGGAAGAAAATGGAAAAAGTTGTATTAAAAGAGAAAGATATTAAAACATCTCGGGAAAGAAAGGAAAAGTTTCTGTTATTATACGATTTAGTTGAGGGGAGGTAAGATCTCCCTTGAAAAAGTTGCTTGAGCATGAGCCCAGAATGAGGGACCATAGTGCAAGAAATTCATGTAAAGCAAATATAATTTTCATTACAGCAAGAATCAAAAAAAAAGCGTTTTTTTTTTGATTATCAAATAATTCTTTTTTTTATCTTTTTAACAATTATGGGTAATTGGCTTCCACGGGTAAAAAATTAATCCATAAACTTTAATTTTTTCAGAAAATATTAATTTTGATATGAAACGAGTGTGCTTCGTGTGGGTTCGTCAATTTTAATTTTTTTTATTAAAATACCAGCAATATTGGATTTTATATGCATACTTACGCGATTATTTATAATATTTTAATGTGTATCTATATATATATATATATATGTATTGGTCTTCGCTGTTTTTATTTTCGACACAATTTATGCATATGTCAGCGCAGGCACGGTCCACGACTGTGTGTTTTTGAAGGATGTTTCTTCTTTTTCAGAATTTTATTTTCGCACCTACACTAATTTCTCCATTTACGCGGATTTAATTTAACCCGCTTGAGTTACCAGACTCCAGATGTCATTACGTTCCGTTTTGTGAAAACGCAGATTTGCGGATTTTCCAGGGTGACCAATTTTCCGTACGATTTTCTGCCACGGTCGGCGATGGTACATAGGAGATGAAACGAGGTGCGGTAATACCTCCATTTACGCTCCTCTTTCGTAGACAGAGGGATTACCGCACCTTATAGAAAGGTGGCGGATGAACGCGTCCAACTCCGCTTCGGGCTGTCGAAAACGAACCGGAAAAAGGAAAAAAGGCAGGGTTCCCCCGTTAACGCGGCACAAAACGATGACTTTTCCGTTTTTTTTTTTTTGCGGAAACCGACGCCGATTACCTCTGAGTTGAAGGCGCGAAAATTTCGCTTCGTCAAGAGCGGCCCAATCCGCGCACCTCCGCGGCAAGTGGGCCTGGGTAAATGTGTTTTTTCAGACGAATTTCCTCCCTGTTGGGGGACCGATCTCGAATTTCCATACTTTCAGTTCTCTTTTATTAAATTGTAATTATAA
The DNA here is from genome assembly GCA_028565995.1 of Ricinus marginatus. Classification (NCBI taxonomy): domain Eukaryota; kingdom Metazoa; phylum Arthropoda; class Insecta; order Psocodea; family Ricinidae; genus Ricinus; species Ricinus marginatus. The sequence continues at coordinate 2,942,882 of JAOWBB010000002.1, forward strand.
AATGCTTTTGCATTTCACTGACGCACTCTTTTCGCGACGATCCTTTGTATCCATCTTATTTGATTAGATCGCAGCCTCTCACAGTAAAGCCGGATTTTGGAATCGGCTGTGCCGAATCCCCACATTATTATAACTATATGAATATCGATTTCTACATTTCACGAATCTCTCTCGCTCCGATTCCCCTCCGGTTCCCCCGCACCCAAAAAAGCCAAATTCATGCCTCTAGTGGAAATAAATAATAAATTAACTGGTTAACGCAAGCTATCTGTCACCTACAGATGACAATTCGATGATTTTATGTTTGCATTCAATCTCTCCGGTTTTTTTTCTTTTATTTATTTTTTTAAAATCCTGAATCGGGGATAATTTTTTAATAAACATTTCATGTTGCATAGCGCCCGGTAGAAAATAGGTTTCGCGGGAAGGGTGTGACGATGCAAACGTAAGAGCGAGCCGTGGTGCAGGACATACATGACGAAGGTGGTTTATTTGAGGGGTGAAAAAATTATTCGGGCGATAAGGGAGTATAATATATTTTATTCAATTTTAACTTTTCCCATTTCGAAAATAAAAAAAAAAAAACCACCGAGTCACTATGTTGGGAAGAAAGTAGAAAGTGGTGGCTGAGGGGAGGGGGTGAGTGGGTGAAAGCAAAAGACGGTTGGGGGCGAACGGAAAGGAGGGGAGGAAGAAGAAGAGGAGGAAGTGGAGAAAACGATAACTTTGAATTTTTAAGATAAAATCTTTTTTAATAAATTTTATTTTGTTGGAAAATTTAAAATGAATTATTCATTTTTGAAAATAATTAAAAACTTTCTTTTTGAGAGTGTCGTCGTCGTCGTCGTCATCGTTTCTCTGGGGTATGATGCGGATTCAATTAATTATTTAACAAGTTTTTATTTAAAGATATTAATAAATAATATGAGAAAGAGGGGAGGAAGAGGGAAAGGCATTGGCTTTTATTGCTGCCATTTAAATCTCGATGGCACAGTGTATCGCGTATTTTTCTTCCATTTCAGTTTTTCGAATCTATGCAAAAAATCCATGTTCCATTGCATATTTTCTTTCTCTGCCTTTTAATATTTAACATATTGTCGTCCGAGTCCCTAAAAGGTCTTCCGAACCGATCTGTTCATTCTGAGATACCCAATAAAAAGTCATCCTTTGGATTTTCGAAAAATTCGCTTTTTTTTTTTTTCAAAAGGTTACGTTAAACAATTTAAAGGATATGATGTAAAACATAAATGAACCTTTTTTTTCATATTTTGTTGTCGTTTGTACTAAAAAAATTTTTGAAAAATAATACTAATTGATTGTATAAAAGTATAGACTCCTCAAAGAACTTTTTTTTTTTTTTTTTTTTTTATTAAAAAAATCATCTCTCATAACTATAGATTTTTACGACAGATTAGCGGGCTGTATTAAAGACTGAAAACTTCCGAAATAAAGTAAAATATAAGGGATATTCGTTGGCATATTGGCGGCTCACTTTTTACCTGATTAAATTAAATTTTAGTATATTAAAGAGAAGGTTTTGTCCGCAAGTCATTTAATGTTTTCCCAGCATTTTCTTTTGCGTGGAAATTGTTAATGTATACCATCTAAATGAGAAACTTCAGATCGTTGCGCCCTATTACAGGTAATGCTTCGCGAAAAAAATATATGTTTAATTAATTAACGTGATATGAATTATACATGTAATTTATATAATTACATATTATATGATATTAATGTAATTAATTAATTGAGACATGCATCGGGAAGAAACCTTTCTTAAAATCAATTTTCCCTGGAGACCTTGCAGTCTTGTGGTCCAATTCGTAACCTTTTGGTAGCAGTCTGTGATGGAAACAATTCGGAATCGGGCTATCATGAGCTGGTAATAATTTCCCGAGATGAAGCTATCAAGATATTTATATGATATTTAGAAAGAGGATGATGATGATGATGATGATGGTGATGGTGATGGTGATGGTGATG
>JAOWBB010000002.1:2944964-2959532 GCA_028565995.1 Ricinus marginatus
CTATTTTTCGGCATAAGTTCCATTTCGGCTCGCTCATTGTTATTTTGCTTTAATTTAATGTGTACAAAGATTTCTCTTTCTCGAAGGTCTTTATTTCCATTACACCATTTTCAGGTCTGCCCGTTTTCCTTCTTCACTTTCTCATTTTCAGCGTCACATTCCTTAGTTTTCGTAAAATCAAATTCTTTCAAGAAAATTCTTTTGAAATTGTTTTTTCTGTTTCTTACATATTCCCTGTCTTCTTTAAGATTGCATTCAGTTCCCTTTATGACAGTTTGATCTCTTTTTCTTCAATCTAACTTTATAATTGAATATAATCCTTGTCATTTGTTTTCACTTGTAGATTTCGGCAACATCCCTTTTCATTTTTTTTTTTTTATCCGATATATCTTTGCTGAAAATTTTCGCATTTTGTGACATTTATTCCAAATCCGATATTGAGATTAATTTTTCAGTTATCATAAATTAATTCCGGTTCGAACGTGAATATATATCTGACTTTGTAATAAATCCATTTAAGATTCTGATTTTAATATTTAGCTTTTAATTAATAGCGAATTATGCGAAATTGTTTTTTATCAATGTGAAGGTACAAAAAAAATTTTGAAATATAGTTCCTGACGCATCTTGATATTGTCGTTATAAGGGTGAGAAGAAAAACAGGCTGCATTAAAGGACCATTGTTGTTTATCTAGTAAATTAACTCACAGTGATGCGAGGAAAAAACATTAAATACACAGCAAAGCAAATAGACCGGCCAACATTAGATGAAGGATTAAATCTCAGGCAGCTCTCATAAAAAGCAAGTCTTTATATATTTTTTTATAAAACATATGGATTGCGACGGAGCAGAAAAGCAAAACTCCTGGGAATTGCTTAGGGATTTAAGAGGTCTAACCTAACCCCCCACGGAGTCTTTTCATTCCTTTCAGACTGTACTTCTATTTATCCTCAAATCTTTCACCGAATACTCAATGATTTTTCTATGCAATTTATGTTACCTAATACCATAATTTTGAATAAATTCATAGTAATCTTTTTTTTTTTTTTTTTTTTTTTTTTTTTTTTTTTTTTTTTTTTTTTTTTCAATGACTATAAGCCCTATTATCAGGTTCTATATACATGTAGATAGATTTTATGTATATATATTTTCAATGCAATTTAGATTCAAAATTGTGATAGTATTCGGGGGTTTTATTCCTGTAATTTTTCGACGCCCGTTATCATTTCTCAAGCTTCCTTATGGAGTTTGCCCTGCTTTGGAGAGGAATGAAACAGAAAAAGTAGCCACGGCAGATAATGAAATTTTTCTCCGCACTTGGGATAAAAATAATAAGGATGAAATGAAGCGAAGAAATAATTTGATAAATTGGACTTGGTTACATTACTTTTCAATTAATTCTCTCACCAGGGATTTTTTCTGTTTCTCACCTTCTGTTTATGGTCGGCTGCCGGAGGTGCGCATTGCTCCATACAAATCAAATGCGCCTGTAACCCAGTTGCTACTCTTAGAACTCTCTTGGGCCTTCGAAAACCCAAACAGGGGAAAGCAACTACTCTGCATATTTTCCTTGTCTTTTAGGTGATTTCGGAGCACTGCAAAACAAATCTGCCGTCGAAGCCCTTTTCGCATCTTGTCATGGACATGTACAGAGAGGTGTTCGGTACGCCAACACAGGTAGTGTTCTATAAAAAAAGCTTAATATAAGTATCAGTTGACCTCATTCGTTTCTCGATAATTCGGTAATAAGAGTAAATAATCATATTACTTTATAGTGCCTTACGCCTCCAAGTTCGCTGAAGCTATCTCCGGTGTCTTGTGAGAATGGCATGCCACCTCTGACATCGATACCTTTTTCGAGAATTATTTTTTCAGATGCAGACAAGAATAACGGCTCAAATATGAGGTTCGTTCGATCGGCTCTGAATTTGTTGGCCTGCCACTGAGAAATTTCGAATTTTCAGTACACGAATTTTTTTTTTTTTTTTTACTTTTTAGCTCAGCGAAAAATCCAGTAAATCGAAATCCAGTTCAGAGGGCTCCGTCGCGCCTTTACAGAGGACCAACGAAGCTGGATGAGAGCATCACCATCAATAATGCGACTTCGAACACTTGCATTGGCCCGGAGTTCGTAGTCCGCGGTGGCGAGTGCCCCAGGACGGTTCATGCAGGGATTCTCAAGGCCCAGCAGCAAACGGTCACCGTCGTCCTCCTCACGGGTGTTCGAGTGCAGGTCATATGCGATCCGAATACCATAACTTCCGGAAAGGTTTTCGAAATTTTAGCGCAGCTGGAACAATTAGAGGACAATTACATCTTCGGCCTGGCTTGTCTGATCAACGGCGATTTCATCTTCATCCCGCCCGAAATGAAGTTGCACAAATTGGCTCCCTACGGTTGGAAGAGCATGAAGAACGGTAAGAAATCCTCGAGCAGGATTCGGAACTTTTTGCTGTACATGAGAGTGAAATTTTTCCTGCCGAACTTGCGAGGCGTAAGAAATTGGACGACGAAGCATTTGCTCTATCTTCAGCTTCGAAGATCTCTTATTGAACAGCAAATCAAGTGTGATCTGAAAGAATTACTGAGTTTGGGAGGACTTGCGCTGCAAGCCGAGTTCGGCAATTTCGACGAGCAGGAACACGGCAGCTCCTCATATTTTTTGCTGGAACATTACCTTCCCGAAGAATTAATCGACGAAAGGCTAGAGCTTGAGCAACAACTTCAAGAGCTGCACAAGTCGAGAAATGGCTTGGATCCAGGTCGGGCGGAGGAAATATTCGTGGCTCAAGCTCAGAGACTGCCGGAGTACGGATCTCACCATTACACTGCTTTTTGGGTTCGGAAGACTGTGACAATACCCATGTGGGTGACAGTCAATCCGCATGGGGTTTACCTCTACGAAAAGAAAAAGAACGTTCTTGATCGCAAAATACACGAAGCTTTTATCTGGAAAAACATTCAGAGTTTGAAGTGGAACGAGCAATATTTTTATATTGTACCACACAGTGTCGGGAAACAGAAACTGACGAGCTATAAGCTGCGAATGGATAACAAGAAGTAAGTTTTAGAACTGAATTTGTAAAAAAATTTGTCTAGGCAAATAGTAATAGTGTAATCTTTGGCAAATTAACTAAATCAGAACTAAAATTACCGGAAAATCTTTTTAAGCCCCTCCTCCAAGGAATAGAAGATCAGAAATTATCCATATTCATCATTACCTAATTAGTTCTGAGATTGAAAAGCAAATATTAAATTTGGAGCTTTATTGGAAGTTTGTATTAATCCGTTGTCTGATTCTCTTATCACGGAGGTAACAGCCGAGGACGAAAGGTCCCAGAGCAAATCCGTGGGATCCTTTTGGAACTTTTGTTTCATCTGATGGCGCTCGATTTAATTTTCTTTTCTTCCCCGGCCGCCCGTTCTGTCGGTATCCTAGCTAATACTCTCTCCTTTTCTTTTTTCAGAAGCTTCTTCTTTTTTCGGTTGGCGTCTTTTCACCATCAGTTTTTCCTCAAATTAAGAGTGGAGCTCAGCAGTCTTCACTCCTTAACGCTCGAATTCGGAATACCTATAAGAAAGAAAGAGAACGAGGAAAACTTGAAAAATCGAACTCAGGAGTGGATGAGAAGGAATGAATTGTACCAGGAGAGAAGAAGGGCTTTGACATCGAAAATGGATGAAGGACACCAGAATAAGGAAAACGAAAATCCGATGGAGAATAGAAAGGAAAAACGAAAAGGAGTTAAAATGGGAGTTCGGGCATTCAATGCAACGCAGAGAGACTGCTCTGAAACCGTCAGGAGGAGATTTTCGGTGTCGACGGAAGCGTCTAATAGCTCTTCCGATGCGTATGTCCTCGACGCCAGCATCAGAACCTTAACAGAGAAATTTAGTTACGATCTGCAGGAAACAATGCCCCCCTCCCTTGCGGACAAGCTCAACAACGTGACGTGGGAAGGCGAGCGAATACTTCGAAGAATAACTCTCGTAAAGGACAAGTACGGTTCTTTCGGGTTGGAAGTCATCGAAGGTGAAAACGGAGGCGTCTTTGTCGAGAACATCCTAAAGGCGAAAGGCGAGGACGACATAGAATCCATGCAGAAAGGGGATCAATTGATAGCAGTGAATGGAATCTGCCTTCTCAGCATGAACTATCGGGACGCTCTGAGCCTGTTAAAAAGTTCAGGAGACAAACTGGATATCTTGCTGTCGCAGGACTGCAGAAGAGAAGCGAGGCAGAAGCCGATCGAGTTAGAGTATTTAAGAAATATCCGCTATGACACTGCCCTCGAGATTGATAATTACGGGTCTGACATCGTCGTCACAAATGTGCCTATGCTGCAGAGGAAAAATAATATGGAAAATTTTCCCGTGGAAACTGCTCTGATGCCGGGCAGTGCTGGGTACGATACCTATGATTGTTTTATCATTAATGACAAATTTTTTATAAAGCCAATGCGATTAAAAACCCCGTTTGAGGGAGAGGTTTTTGGGAGTTCTTAAGTTGGAAACCTTCTTTAACACAAACATTTAATATAATAGTCGTTTTATATTTTGTTGTTGACCTGCGATGATACCTTATTATTGGTCTAGTTCAATTTCCTGTTACGTGATTAGTGTCAAATAACCGAATGTCATAAGATTACTAGGAAGTAATTGCTTTACTAATATATTTCTTAAACTGTGCTGTTTCCTTTCAAATTAGTTACATTTATTATTCGTGAAATACTAATTTTTCAAATATAAGACTTCGAGTTCCGTTAATCGTCCTCATTTTTACGCAAATAGCTATTTCATTGTTAATGTTTTTCATTAAATCGGTCGTTTTTCCTTTTACCCGAAGACAGTAAATAAAAATAAATCTTTCGAATAATAAAAATAAACCCTTTCTCTGTAACAACTATCAGCAGCTTTTTTTTTATTAATTTTATACTTGAGTGTTTTTAAGTTCTATTCTTTTAAATAAAAAAAAGACATTTAGTTAGAACAGTTTCTAATTATAATGAAAAATTCTATATAATTATAAAATAATAAAAATGAAAAAAACATGAGTATGAATTTTCGGTATAAAAAAAGCGTTAACTCTTGTTTTTGTAAAGAAATTTATTTTTAAAGCTATACCTGCGGTATAATCTAATTTTTAAATTTAATTTTTTGCAAAATCTTATTTTTATGTTCTTGCTAAATGTTAATTTTTTTATTTGGGATCAGTTATTTTGATAATGATACATATATAGATTTGAAAATCTTTTTAGAATAAAAATATAATTAATATGAAATATTGTAAGTGCCGATTTGTTTTTTGCACCAGTAGTTTTCTTTTTCGAATTAAGAGTTTTCATGTGTAATTTATTTAGTTTTAACTTAAAACGAAATGTTATGCGAAAAAATTATATTTTCCTATTATTCTTTCAAGCTTTCTTTTGAACAGCAAACGAATTATTTCATTCATTTTCAATTTCTGTCCTTTTCTCGTTTTAGATTTTGATGAAAATATCGGCAGAAAAGAAAGGAACACGAAGACTGTCTCAGAAAAGTGAGGGAACAAGACATATCAACGTGTAAAAATAAAATGCGATAGGAAAGTTTTCATCGGATCTGTTTCAAGATAACCTTTCCATGTGAAATATTAAAAATTAAATACATTTTGCATCAGCGTATGAAAAAGCAAAAGTAGCGTTAATGCATCACAATTACAACGTCTTCCAATTAACAAATTTTAATTAAATTTAAGTCAGCATGGGGAAGGAAGAAAAATGAAGGCAGGGACACAAGATGCAATGCCGAACGTTGAGGGAGCCACAAACACCATTCCTGCAGAAACTAATTTTTTTTTTCAATTAACACAAAGCTGCGATTTTTGCTAATCAAAGCTTGAGGCTGTGAATTTTCAAAAAACTCATAATGTGATTATCCCCGCCATCAAATGGATAATAAATTTATAATACCGTAATTTAAAAAAGAAGGAAATTTGCTGCCTCTCATAAGCTGTTTGCGCAAGCTTCCTAATTTAAAGGAACGGATTCATATAAACGAAGTATGTGATGGTGTATATAAGCCGCATTTGTGATTAATAAAAACAAGGAACACACACATATATATATATATATATAATTGTTTAGATAGTTCTATGTTAATGAAGCACTTGTTAGATATTAAACACCATTTTGACGAATTTTGACGCATAAAATTTAAAAAGCGTCTGCCTTTCATATTCATATATATGTCTACAGTTAAAAACTTCATCTTATGACTTTCTACATATTTTTTAGAAGGTAAGGGAAACTTTTAGTTTCTGCTTCAATTTTTTTTTTTTAATCTACATTGTTTGATTTTTTTTTTTTTTTTTGCGATTTTAAAATTGATTTTTGTTCCTATCGTTGAATCATGCCATTTATTTTTTACTTAATGACATTTAAAATTTTTGAAGATCGTTAAAAGGTTGAAAAAGAAACGTACTAACAAGATTATGCAGATCTGTGATTTCGGAGGTCACTATGAAAAATTGACACGAGATAAATGCAATGCTGCAGAAACAAAAGTGCAAAAAAAAAAAACGCATTTATGATTCTATTAAATTAAAGTGATAAAACACTTGCAGGATTTTCATCTCACGGCAACAGTCTGTTTCCTGTTCTGACCTTAGATTCCATTTCCGCCTACCTTTTACCCTTTTAAGTCCTCAGTAATGCTTACGCGCAACAATTCATTTAGCAACGAGATAAATTTTCTGATTTATCGTCCGTTAAGAGATTTTTCAAATACATATTTGTTCCCAGTGAAAAAGTGCATTGTCTGTGAGCGTGAAAAAAGGGGCTGGTCAAATAGAAGTCGCCAGGAGATGCTTTTACATATTGCTCAACCGCAACTCTCTGTTCATATACCGTCTGTTTGGTGATGTGGCCAGTTTTTAATTACGCAACACAAAGCGTCGTGAGCAGGAGGCGTTATAATTAAATAATTTTCCTGTCTCCCAGTTTTAGATGTCGCCGATTGGATCCTTGCTTTTTGAAATGAAATTGTCAGTCGTGGGAAGATGAATTTTCTTTCATCGCTGTCGGGAAGGAAGAAAAAAAAATAATAAAAAGATTCGCACGAAAGAAATGAACGAATGATTCAAACCAAGAATATCCGGCCTTTTTGACGGTCATAAAATGTGCTGATCTCGTCGGTGGTTGCTCAGGTAAAAACGCCAATAAGTAATACGCGTTTGCACGATGTCCACCAAGACGCGAGGAAGAAAGTGATTTGGACGGTAAAAAAATTGGACCATTTATTAATAAAGATCAGCATAACCGTTTGAACCACGTTAAAATGAAAATGCACAAAGTCATATCCATTTTCTAACAGTTCATATACTTCTCTAATGACGTTTTTCCTTTTGCAGATGCACAAGTTCGATTGTTAGGAAACTCCCGCAAAGAAAGTTTTTGCATTGCGGTAAGAGAAGCGCTTTCTTTGGAGGTGACGGGTACATCGCATGGAGATAATTGCGCAAAAACCGAGATAAAAGTAGCTGACGTTGATTATTTTCAGCGCTCTTGCGCATTTTGCAACCTCGTTACGCGGAGCCTTCGCCCTTTCATTTTCCGTTTCCGTTTTATTTTAACGTCATATCCCCCCCCCACCCCACCCCCCACACCCCGCAGCGAATGAATGCTACCATTCTCATACCTTGCATCATCCTGAACCTGATTTTGTCGCGCAAAATTGACTTTATTTCATAATTGCGATTCTTAAAGTTGTGCCTTCCTCCTTCCCCTTTCTCCCCGATCGATCTTTAAATTGATGTTACTCGTATTATTTCTTACTTATTAATATCGATGTATTGTGTATTGTGTGTAATAAATATAATTTCGTTTCTTCTCACCAATTATATGCGAAATTATTTTGGCGTGACTGCAAAAAAAGTCAAAGAAATCATGTAAATTATTTATACGCATCTTGCATAGGGATTGGCCTTTGAAGTTTCACGGCTGCGAAGACTCTCGTCTGGTCTCCATGCTCTTTTTCGTTTGAGCAATCTGACGGCTTTCGACGGGTAAAGCGAGTTAGAAATGACTTGCTGCAGGGACACTCGTTGCCTTCTCAATTAAATTCGCTGACGTTTTCTGTAGTGCGTCGCTCGCATGTCGTTTAATATTAATTAATGCAGTGCCAATTACTGGTTCGAGGTCGCTAAACAGCGTCTCGATGCCCGTAAGCTAATCATTTACGAACAGTTCCTTGGGTGCGGCGAGTTCGCTTTTCCTCCCGTTTCACGTTTCGCCCCCCGCCGAGATTTCTTTCGATAAAAGAACATCCAGTGTCGGGGCCCGACAGTTGGGTTTCCCGGGATGATATTAGCTCTTCCGGTTTTTGCAAAAAAAAAAAAAAAATATGGAGTTAAAAAAATTTCCCGTTGGAGGCGCCGGGTATCGATCCCGGTACCTCTCGCATGCTAAGCGAGCGCTCTACCATCTGAGCTACGCCCCCCGATACTTGAAGGCGAGGAAAGGAGATATTTCGGACGGTCTTTGCAAGTGATCGACCCAGAAAGAAGTGGCCACGCCCGTCCGGCGAATTTGCACCCGAGGCCACCCGGCGCAGGCAGGCAGTTCAGGCCGTTTCTGTTCTGGCCGACCCTAAACGGCCACTTTCCGTGCCGAACGGTCAACCAGGGGGGCGTAGCTCAGATGGTAGAGCGCTCGCTTAGCATGCGAGAGGTACCGGGATCGATACCCGGCGCCTCCAACGGGATTTTTTTTTCCATTCTTTTAACGTTTTAAAAATTAATTTTTTTTTTTTATTCGCTTCCGCCGAAGCAGCGACTCGAGCAGATTTCCTTCCGGCACAGCCACAGCAATCAAACCGGTCAAGTTTTTCAGTGGAGAGGTCTTTCCTCTTCGATATTCTTATTTCGATAGTGGACGAGAATTTCGTGAAAAATTGTGCAGCCGTAGACCGCGGAGTGCAAAATTTAAACGTCTCCTCCGGGGGTAAACCGCTAAAGATTGTCTTTGATTCCGTCAAAAATTAGAACGTCCTGCAGGCGCAGTGAATGGCGCTTGCGGGAAGATGAAAAAAAAAAAAAGTGGTCGGTTGGAGGCGCCGGGTATCGATCCCGGTACCTCTCGCATGCTAAGCGAGCGCTCTACCATCTGAGCTACGCCCCCCCTCGATTCGGTTGGAACGGAAAGTGGTATTTTGCGTCGGATTGCGCAGGTGATCGACCCAGTTTGACGGACCGCACCCGTCCGACCGGAGAGGTGTCCGAGAGGGACAGTCTGACGGGAGGCTTGCCTCCCCGGGCTTTCGACTCCTCAGCATCCGGAGAAGAAGCTTCGAATGAAGAATGAACGCGACTGAGACAGAAGGGAGGACGCGGGAAAGTCTGCGGCGGCATTTGAGAGCGGGATCTGCCGCCGCCGTCGCTGCCCCCGAGCTATTTTTGTAAGCAACAAATAAGATGTTGGACGGTTTCCATTTTTTTATTTCTAGCAGCGAAAGGTCTCTGCCGTCGGATTTCTGTCAGTATTTCTGCCGCGGTTCTCGCATGAGATGCTGCCGTTTCCTTCGGATACGCGGCGCACGTACGAATAGCCATGGACTCGCGCAAGTCGCGAATTCCCGTTCCGGGGGAGAACGTGAAAAGAATCGGCGAACGTCCGCAGATCAAGCTCAGCCTTCGTAAGCCGAAGAACTGGCGGGTGTTGCTCACCGTCTCCTCTTCGTCCGCGGCGGTCGCCATTCCGGATATCACCCTCGGGGACGAGCGAGGAAGAATTCTCGTTGATACTTCCGGTGCGTGATTTGCGAAATGTCCCGCAATTTTTCCGCAATTTTCAGCGTCGCCGGCAAGATCCGTTAGATTCCGGGAGCGCAACCGTTTCATCGGCAAGCGAGCCGGAATCTGTGAAAGCCCGCTGTGGTTTTCTGTCGGAAATCTGAAACGATTGAAAGCAGGAATTTTGAAGTGCCCAAGAAGGAACCGAATAATTTGTTAACAACGGAAATTTTAATGGTTGAAAAATGTTTTTGTAAAGCATATGGAATATGCTTTTTTTCCTTCCCCCGCAGCGTTCGACATCCCGAATTTCGAGCTTCCTTGCCAGCCGCAGAGGAAACTTTGCCAAGTTTGACTTGTGTCTCGGTGCGACAAACCCTCGGGAACGGATTCGCTAAAATCCGATTGCCTTTTACACTTGCGGCCAAGCGAACGTTCTCCGGTCCCGTCAGTTCAAGTTGGAAGCTTTGGATCGTCACTAGACGGAGCGAACGTAGTTTTGATGCTCGCAAATCGACGCGACGGCGATCACCGTCCGTCCCAGTGCCTTCGAATCCGAAGCCGATGCGCTCTCGTGCCGCGGTGCATCGCAAACAGCCGTGGAACCATCGAAAGGGGCCGCGCCATTAACCTGCGACCGGAGAGGCGTCGAGGCTTCGCCCGCGGTTCCTCGAACGCGTGACGTGGAAGGGAAGTGAGGGGCGACGATCGTCGCGTCAAAAACCACCCCCGAAATCGGAATCTTTGGAATTCCCTGCGGAAGACGCAGGGCGGACGAGGGCGTCGATGACTGAGCGAACGTTCCGTGCGGCCCGAGGCGCCAGAAAGGACTGCCGACGGACACGATCCAGCTACCTGCCAGTTCCGATAATCAGTTTTTATCTTTTGCAGCAAGGGAAAAGCCAGCGAGAAAAGTCGGAGGAAAAACCAACATTCCGGTACTGGCGAAGAAGGAACCGCACGCGTCGAGAACCGTCGGGAAACCCCCGGGAAAGTCCGACGGGACGGGCGTCCCCCAGAAGACGAGGATTCCGCGACCCACCGAGGGCGTAAAGGCCCACAAGGCGAGTAAGTCCGAGGCACCAGTTATTTCTGCTGGGATTGATTTAGCCGCGGGAGGGAGACCGGCTAAATCTGCGGAAAATTCCTTTTCGACGGAGCCGTTGAACGAAAAGAAAAACATTGCGTTTTTCCTCTGAATCGGGGACGGGAGGAAGTTGCCGAAGCATTTTCGAACGTGATCCCAAGGGATTTCGGGAAGAGAGCGGGATAGGAGAAATGTTTTCGTTTTCTCCCCGGGGGTCGTTCCCGGCAGCGGTTCGCAAACTGCGGAAGGAACCTAAAACCGGAAACAAGAAGTTTTATGCCTCGGGCTCGAGAATTTTCACGAGGGACGCTCGGGAAAAGCCCGCGCCAGACGCCGATCGCCGTTTCCCGTTTGACGAGTCTCGCTGCGTGCGGTGATGCGCGCGTAGGTATCAAACGCGACCTCGATTAACGCGGTTTCCGGTTGAGCGAGGGCGCGCTTCAGCCCCGCGGCCCGCCGAAGAGAAAATCGGCGGCGACAAATTCGAGAGAGTCGGAAAAAGGGAAGCGCGCGGTCTCCCGTCGCCGCCCGGGCCAAAGCGACCCGCGATTTCGGTCCCGCGCGGCAGGAGGCGAGGCCCGGTCGAGTATCGATTTATCCCGGAGGAAAGTCGGGAAGAAGGCGAAGGTGAAGCGAAACACCCCGCGTCGGTGACTCACGAAGCGCTTGGCCGGGAAACGAGGAAGAAACGAAAGTCGAACGAGCGGTCGAAGCGGAGCAGTCGAGGCCGCGCCGTCGTGCAGCGAGGAGCGAGGAGCGTGCAACGTTTCGCCGGATGAGCCGCGTCGCGCGTCGTGCACGCAGCAACTTCACCGAACGTGTTTATCGCGGTTGCCATAGAGATCCCGAATCGAACTGGATTCTCTTTTGTTTTTCTTGCTGTTACAAAGGCTTCGGATAAGCGGACTGGAGGTAGGGATTTGCGTTTTCCGGCCGGACTCGCCGACGCCCGGGAGTCTTCCTTCCGTCCTTCCGGGCGCTTCCCTCCGGTTCGCGCCGGAATTTTTCGCGTTCGCTCCGCGTCCAGCAAGGCGGATGGAAGTCCCGCGGGTCCCGCGAATGACGAGCGATCGCTTCCTCGCCGGACCCGGAGCGGAAATTTGGGATTTTGCGGGGAACCGAAACCGTTAACGGTTTCCCTCCCGGGGGAGGGAAAAAATTCGAAACGGCGAAAGAGAAAACCCCGCGGTGGGACCCGACCCGGCATTTGCGACGGACGCCCTGCTTTTTGCGTCTCCTCCGCGTCAGGTTTGCGTCCCGCGCACGTCCGGGCGGATGGACTTTACCTTTCTGAATGTCCGGGCGTCGAGGGCACGGGGTTGGCCTCTGCTGTCGATCGCTTTCCTCGCTTTGTCTTCGCCTCTCCCGGCTGCTGCCTTTCCGCCGGTTGCCTTCGCGGTGCGAGAACCGCTTTTCCGCGTCCCGACCGTGAAGTGCCGGGCGAGCTGGGTGCTAATTATTGCTTCGAGGCAAAGTCAAATATTGACTGACGCACGTACGGAGTGTGCGACGTCTCGCCTTCTCCCCGAGAGCTTTGCACGGCAAAGCTCACGGCGATGTCATTCGCTGATACAAGGAAAAACGCATTGTGGAACGATGTATCGCTGGTTTCTCCCGTTCGGGGACTCGGCAGAGGAACCGGCGGCGAAGTCGGCGGACTTCGCTGCGGGTTACCGCCGTTCAAAGAGCGAGCAAACTCTCCGCGGGAGAGCAGCAAAGGGTTTCCCTCGAAGCAGTTGAAAAGAAGGATATCGGATAACTTGGAAGAGCTTTCGCCTTTGCCGGGATGCTTCGTTCCAGGTAGGAGCAAAGTGATGGAGGAATCAGAAAGACGCGCAAAGGCCTTTCCTTTGTGAGGTCGAGGAAAATTTCAACGCCAAGAAGCTTGTCGGACGTGAGCGAGCCCTCTAAAGTGAAATTCTCAAATAGGTTAGTTTAAGGGTAGAGCTAAGAACCGTTTTAAACCCCCCGGAATTGTAAAGGAAAATGAGATGCGCCGAAGTTCGCTCCCAAAGGATTCGAATTTCCCGCTCAAAACTTCAGTTTTTGACTTTTCCTTTTTATTCGACCATCGCAGATTCTTTACCTTGCCTGCTTTGTCTTCTGCCACGGAATTTCTTCTTTTCCACTGAGTCAGTTTCTGTGTCGGAGCCGATGTTTTGCCCACCTCCGTTTCCCTTTTGATGCCGGGTACCCGGCGGTTCGTGGCGTCCGATGCCGAGGCACTGCAGGAGGTTCTCTTGCGTTCCACGAAGCCCCATCGCGTGATCGATTTAGCCGGGGCGACGTTACATCGAGCTTTTACTTTAATTGTTTTCCGATTCTCGAGGCTCCCGATGGGACGGGAGGAATTTCCGGCACCGCGCGAAGCTCTTGCTCCACTGCCCGAGTTCCTGCAGCGACAACGGGGATCGTCATTTTGAAAAGCTTCGAAACCTTTTCGGATTTCCCCTTCCGCTTTCCCCGTTCGTTCCTTATCTCGCCGTTCACCGTCACGTGACATCTTTCCACGTTCGATTCCTGCGATGTCGAGGTGCGAGAACACCCTGCCGAAGTCCCGCAAACGGGAATTTCTCTGTCGAAAAGATTATCCGCGTCGCGAATCCTCCGATTTCGGACGAACGGCGAATTACCCCAGGACTCGCAGCGAGGGTGGCGCGACTGCTTCCACACCTCCGCAGCGAGTGCCAAAATGCCTGCCACGTACAACTTGTCCGTCTCCTCGATCCTCAATTGGAATGCTCCCGAACGAGGAACGTCGAACCTGACGATTTTTGCTGAAGTTCAGATATCAGATACTTTCGTCTTCGCACTTTCAACCCTTTTTTGCTTCCCTTAAACGTCAGCGCTCCCGAACTCCGACTTCGGCGGCCTCTTTTCCACGTCTTGGACTTTCGCATTCTTGCAGTCTTCAGCCTTGGCGATGGGTTTTTTTTGATCGTCCGCAGCGTCGTTTGTAACTTTCTGCTCGTAACGATGTGTCCAGTTGGCTGTCGCGCGCGTGGTTCGACCCGTGCCCGGACGCTAAGGAAAAAGTGAGATTCGTAAATGAAAATGACTCCGAAATCGCAACTGCAGAATTTCACTGCCAGAAAATTAAAATGCAAATTGCTTGACAATCGGAGGTAGAGCCCCCGGTGACGCGTGACTTTCGGTTGTCCCAGCGGATGTTTCCTGTTGCCATTTCTGACGGCCGCGTGCGTACAAAACATCCACAAGCTGTCGCGCATTAAGCAATCTTGGAACTCTTAACCCAATGCAACCACCATGTCGGAGAGAAAGATTCACCGAACGAATGAATGAGGGGGCAAATAAATGTACGGAAAGGAAGTAAACAGGTTCACGTAACACTGACTCCAATAATTCATTTCACAACCATCCATTGTTGAACTTTAAACAATGCTTGATTTTTAATGGAAATGACGTCTGAGATGGTTGGCGGGAGCAATCGCATATTGCAAAAGGCGCCGTCGCCGGGGCGACGCCGACGACGCCACTGCAGCGCTGCCTCCGCGACACCCTTTCGGGACACGAGCCTGAAACCGAGTGGGAAAAGCGCGGCAAGACCGCGATCCGGACCAAATCACCTTCTTCCCCCGAAGTTTTGGATCTCCGTAAACCGCCACGTTCCCGTTCCGATAGGCACATCGCAAGTTTAACGTTCCTTCCTGCGGCTTTCTTAACCCGAGTGACGTGCGAGCAGACGGATCC
>JAOWBB010000002.1:2959632-3015510 GCA_028565995.1 Ricinus marginatus
TGCTCCGGTTTTTCGGTTTTTGGTCCGGCCGAAAAAGGCCGGGGGAGTGCCGTGGAGAATTTTGAATCCTTTTTCGGAGGCGCGGAATCGAAGAGTTTCCCGGGATGCGATTTCCTTGCGCCGCTTCACTTGGGGGGGGGGGGTCCCGTCACGGGGATTTTTCGCCCTTGCCCTTCCCGCGTGAGCCCTTCGGGTTTTCCGGAAGGTCGGCTCCGAATTGTCCTCCTCCGCCCCGGGCGCAGCTTCCCACGGGTCGGTTTTTCGAACTGGCCGCTCGCACGTTCCACGTTGCGTCCCCTGCTCCCTGCCCTTTCTCATCAGTCGAAATTTGGATCCGATTCCATTCGAAATTGTTCAGCAGGCCTCTCATCGTCGAAAAAAAAAAAAAATCCGAAAATTACTTCACAGATACGTCGATCAGCCCTAAGGGAGAATATTGTGATAAATTTTTCTGTGCCATTAGAAACGCCATTAATTCTTGTGTCGTCTTAAAAAATTCAAAAGTAGAAATATATATATATATGTATTGCTACATATGTATATATATATTGTATATGTAAATATATTATACATATTAAGTGAAAATGTTTAGAAGAAAAAAACAAAAAAATTTAAAATTATCAAAAAAAAATTGAAAAAATTTTTGTGATGTTCTTTTTCTTTTCAATTGTTTCACAAACCTTTGTTCCATATTATTGAAAATATTTTGTAAAACTGCAATATCGTATTTATTCTGTATAAAATAAGGGCCAAATGTGTTGTTAATTTATTAGTTTCTACAACTCTACCCGCATTGATTATGTATAATCCCAAGCGATTTGTAAAAAAAATTTGTTTGCTACCCATTTATTTTACGAAAAAAAGCATATGAGGTGATAAATATTTGTATAAAATCAATGAAAAATAAAATGAAATATAAAAATTAAACGAAGCGACGAAATTAGAAATAAAGTCAAATTTTATGATTCCTTTTTTTATGCTTAATTTGATTTACTGCTTTCTGTACTTTACAAATCCCTTTCCTCCCCCGTTTACCGAGGAGTCTTATTTGTCGTTGCTATTCCGAAGTTTTTGTAATATTAATAAGTAAATTGGAATATTAGTTTGTCGTTCTGCATGCGATGCGTGCGAGCCCATGCGTCCGTACAGCGTGCCTCAATCGAAAAGTTGCAGGGAGCAAACCTCGCAGTGGAAAATGGAAGAAGATTCCGAGATTAGTAGCCGTTTCGAGCCGGTAGATGTCTCCCCGAACTGGTTTGAGAGGCAGTGAAGCTGTCGAAAGTTCACGCCAGAGAGTGGCAGAGTCCTTTCCTTTCTGTTCGGGCGTCGAGCTGCTTGACCGCCACGTTGCCTCGTCGCGCATTGAATGCGGTTGCGTTGCATCGTAAAAATGCGGGAGGAAATGTAAACTTATTTGGATCGCATGCTCCGAATGAAAGCTGCTCGATGATAACATTGTAAATGACGAAAAAAAAAAAAAATCATATTTCGATAAGGAAGTGCATAAAATAAGAAAAGGCAGCAAGGAAAATGGCGTTGTGACTATTGATTTCGGATATGAACTGGAAAGCTAACAACATACTGAAAACTAATCTAGATGAAATAAAAATAATGCGCAAAACGTTTTAATTATTCACCATACCAGGGAAAAAATACGCTGCAAATATATTTTATAAACTTTCTTAGGAGACCACCCTATTTCACATCCGTAACGACTTTTAGCGACAGCGACAATTGAATTTGTGCGGTATAATGTGTGACGTCGAACCCGGCTTTAAAGACTAAAGCATAATGGTGAAACGATGTAAATATTAATAATTGCGAAATGCCACCAAAAGCTTCTTCCCTTTGATATAAACCGTTATTTTACAGTGAATAAGATGATTTGCCATATTTTGTTCTTTAATAAAATATAATGTAAAAAAACAATAGACGCTCAATCTACCGTAATATTACGATTTACCAGTAAAAATCAAAATTGAGATGAAACCGTAAAAGTTAAAAGTGAAGCCACACTGAAATATGCGCTTTCGTATTGCACACCCGTTCGATTTACCCCTAATGACTAAGTAATGCTTGCTCTTAGTCCGATGGCTAAAGTAAATATACAAGTTATTTTTATATTCAACATATTTCTTGTTACGTCTCAACAAATTTAATTTGAAAAAATTTAGGAAAAACTTTTTCAGCAAAGCGATAAAAATACCATGGCGATTTCCTCATTTTCGATATTTATCGAGGCCTCCGCTATGCTCTACGACCGGAAATGAGTTCAATCGCATGCAAATGTTCGGTAGGAAAATAACATTATTGCATATCGTCTGAGCGAATGTTCACAGAAATAATAATAATTTCTTTCTTTCTACGATTTGATATGCTTAATTTTACAAAAGAAATTTTCGATCATTTGAAAGTATAAACAAATTTAAGCTTATGACGAGGAATTGAAGAGTTCCTGAATTTTTTTGATACCAGTCATATTGCCCCGGACTGATCGAGCATGTGGCTGATTTCCTAAATTGAGAAGAAAATTATCCACTGACATTAATTTTAACGTTTTTATTTTGTAGTTTCAGGTCTCATTTTTGAATCGCACGTTCTTCAAGCTATGTGAAGTGTCGCTATATTAGTGACATACAATTATAAGCTGATTGAGAAAGTTCACAGAAAATTGTTTTTCAAAATTTGAGATTTATTTTTTAAAAGGGATTTGAAACAATTTGGATATGTTTACTACAAATTTCTCGGAAATTGTCTTCTGCAACTGATCTTAATACAATATTTTTTTTAAATTACTCATTCAACTTTCAGGCAAGTTGTAAATCTTTGATTTTGTTTTATATTGGTACATATTTTCCCATTTACTATTCTGTCTTTAACTATTGCCAATTTATTTAGTAATATATTTTTTTTAGGTAAATATAAAAATTTGTCAAATATATTTTATAGCTCTTTCTATTTTCTACTATTTGTTGTTTTATTAAATACAAAATTTACTATTTATTACTATCATAAAATAGTAAATAGGTTTTGTTAGCTAGATAAATTGTAGTATGGTAATCTAAATCAAACAAATATTTGTCTCTATAATTTCTTTAGTAGATATTTAATTATATACTTAATAAAATTTAAATAAATCCAAAACCTTGGAATGAGTTATGATTTATTAAATAAGCTAAATACTTTTATGAATCTAGATTTCAATCATAATTGCAGGATTTCAGTTATTGGATCAATTTGTGTGAAAAATATGAGGAATGTTCTTGTTAGATAAATAGATTTAAAATAACTTACATCACACAATGAAAACTTATACACATATTTTAAAATGAAAAAAAAACCATTTGATTTTAATAAGTTTTGTTTTTAATTTTTCAGAATTGAATGCCAATGTAAGAAAATACTATATTAATTTGCACCACATATTTTGAATTGACTGATTTTAAATGGAAACAGAAGAAAGAAGGGAAGAGTTGTTACAGAAACATAAAAAAGAAAAAAAAGAATTGCAAAGCAAAATTCAGGTACTAAAAAAATCTGCAACAAAAGGAGATAGAAAGAAGAAGAAGGAAGTGCAGGAAGAAATTGCTAAATTAGAATTGGAATTGTCTCAGAGACAGGAAGCAGAATTACTAGAGTTTGAAAATGAATATCAGCTTGCTGAAAAAGAAGAGGCTGAAATAGCTAAATCAGTTGAAAACATTGATATCAGTGAAGGAAAAAAAATTACAAAAATAACAAAGGCCCAAAAAAGGAGGGATAAAAAGGTTGCTGAGCAGAAAGAAAGAGAAAAATACATTTTGGAACAAGAGATAGAAAATGAAAATGGATCAAGATATATTGAAATGAAAAAAATTAATGAGTTATTAAAAAAGGAAGGGCTTATGATATATGAAATTGAAGCAGATGGAAATTGCTTGTATAATGCTATTGATCATCAACTGAAAGAGAAAACAAATGTTAGTTATGGGGTAAATCAGTTACGAAGTGCTACTAGTGCTGTTATGAAAAGCAATATCAATGATTATTTACCTTTTTTAAGCAATCCAAATACAGGAGAAATGATGACAGAAGAAGAATTTTATGAATACTGCAATTCAGTAGCCAACACTACAAATTGGGGTGGACAGATCGAATTAAGAGCATTGTCTCATGCAATTAAAAGAGCAATCAAAGTTATACAAGCAGATGGTCCCATACTAGTAATGGGTGAGGAATATGCTGATAATGAAGCTTTGATTGTTTGTTATCACAGGCACATGTACAGACTTGGTGAGCATTATAACAGTATTCAGGCTTATGCAGAAAAGGAAGAAACCTATTAACAAATTTAACTGTATTCATAGTTGATAATAAAAATAAGGAACCCGTTTAAAATATACCGTATCGAAATAACTAAAAATAATTTTTTTGTTGTCCAAGTATAAACTATCGCTATTTATATTTTGTATTTAAGAGAAAATATTCATAAATATAATGTCATTTCGATGTGAAAATTATTTCTTATTTATTAATTTATTTTAAACGAATTAAATCGATGTGTCATTTTGCTTGTTGGTCGTCTTCGATTTTCACTGGAATCGAATAGCTCTCTCATAATAGTCTGAAAAATGTTTAAATTTTCTTAAAGGTGTGGTAAATTTGATATATGAATTAATAATTCCCATATGATATCTTTGCTTACGTATCAAAATTTCAAACTTCAAATCATGTGTAGTCATGACAACAGCGAAATAATAGTCGCATATTGCTCGTTTTTAATATGCCCTGAAAACAAATGGAGGAAGCGTGCGTTAACTCTGACAAAAGATGGACTATCGAAAAAGCTTTGAAATCATTTCCTTATTTCGACACGTGGAGCAAGAAAACGGTAAATGATTGCTGTCGCATTAGCAGCATCAAAACTATTCCTCCTGACCAAATTGTTCTCGGTGAGTAAGATAAGAATCCTCCACTCTGCAGACTCAGTCCCTCAATAGGAAAACGAATCCTTAAATAGTGATTTTTTTTTTCATGTAAATATATGAGTTTTAGCGATCCTTTCTTGATGACTAATGTGTTTGTGTTTAGGTACAAATTCTTTATTTGTCATCCAAAGATTTTCGTCATTCATTAATCACTTTAGCTTGTAGTTTTTTCATTTCAAGAAACTAAAATCTGTTTTAATTCAAAACAACATAGAAATTTATTTAGATAGATATATATATCTAGAAAAATATATAGAATATTGATGAAAAAAATAAGATCAAAAATATGAGAATTAAATTATCTATTTGTAACTTTGACTAACTCAAATAATATAATTATTGTCAGCCATTAAGCTAGAATTACCAAAGATGTAGATATTTTTTATATTATTATGGTACAGGTTAAAGAATTTGTAGTAAAGATTTTGAATCTTGATTGATATTTAATTTCTTGATATCCATTTTATAAGTTATATACTCAATAAATTTTGTAGTTTTTAATAAATTTAGATCGAATAGTTAAATATTTAAATATTTCATTACGTATACTATCAATATATTTATACTTATTCAAACAGACATATGTGAAACGTACAAAATCCTGTATATCTTTGTATTACTAATGAACAATTGTTAAGAAAAGGACTCTTAAGGTCTTTATATTTAACAGTCAGATCTAACATTTATTTGGTCATTTTCGTTTGATTGTTCAATCATCTGCTGATCTGAAACCTAAGGAGATTTTGAATTACGGCGCCTTACCATCTTTAAGCAAGGAAACAAAAAACCGAGAATTTTTCCATTAATTGAAGACGAAGGAATAATCCATAGATTGGAATTCAATAATAGAAGAATAGACTATTTCCTTAAAAAAATAAATGAAACTAAGCTTGATGGCTGCGTTTTCGGCATCAAAACGAGATTTTCCTGTGATCTTTCACTGAGAATGGGTCTCTCAAAGGGGGTGTTCAATTGAAAGCAGCTTAATGCCCAGCCCCTGTTTGATATTTATCAAGCACTGCGGGAACTGAAATTTCAAATCCGCCGGACACAAGAAAAATGCCCTCAGCCGATCTCTCAAAGGCAAATTTTTAAAAATGAACGTTTAGTTTCAATCTGGCACAGATTTTTTTTTATTTTTATGAAACTAGCTCATTAATTCGAAAGCTCTCCCGTTGAAAATTGCAGCTGAAGAGTGTCATTGCAGCTCCATCAAGCTCCATTGTCCGGACCCGAAATTATGTTTTTTCCTTTTGGCCAAATTAGGGGTCATTTATTCTTTCCAGGACCCCAGGATAAAGAACCGTTTAAGATTCATTTCATCATAGAAGGAACATGTAAATTAATTCAATATCTTTCATTAAAATCTAAAAGGTCAAATGGTGCGGCACAATTTAAGGCTTTTTATGACAACAAAATTTACAACCATGCAAATGCCAAGGACGGACCAAATTATTCGTCTTTTTTATTTGCCAAGAGTAAGTCTAAGCCTAAAATTTTTCAATGAAAGATATCCATTTATCAAAGTTTGTGAAAAATTTTTATTCCATTAAAAAAAAATATGACCTAAAATATTAAAAATAAGTTCAGTGCAAAAATTTTTATATATTAAATATTTTTTTAATTCAAAAAAGCATAGAAAATATATTAATTAAATACATAACGTAACATATATACATGTATATAATGTACATACATAAATTTACTTCAAATTTTAAAAATTATCGCTTAATCGTGCATTCTAAAGATGGTGGCGGAAAATTAAGAATGTCGCACAAAATTAAAAGCAACACGATTTCACAGAGCTAATTATTTTTTTAGCGATGGGAAAAGAGTTAGCACCTGAAGAACCGCAAGAAATGGAAGATGAAGGAAATGAAGGCGCAAACGACAGCGATTCTCAGCATCCGCGTCAGATGGAAAGCGGTCGCGGGCGGTCGACGAACGATGAAAAAACGGTTGAGAAAGCTTCTGCTAATGCAGCCGCAGCCGTCGCGCTCAATTCGAACGATCCCAAAGGGAAAAGCCACGAAAGTACCGTGGTAACAGACGTGAAGGTCAACGACAACCCGACCGATTCGAGCAACGGAAAAATCTGCACGAGATTTTCCAAGGTTTGCTGTTGCTCCGTTTCCGATAATTCGATTGTAAATCGGGATTTGACACCAAAAGGAGAAGAGAAGATGGCTCAGGGACACTTTTTACAAATTGGCGTCTTGCAAAGAGGAAGCTGCCTCGGATTCGGTAAATTACGTTTTTTATTACATTCCATAAATGCCTTTAAAAAAACTGTTAATTTCTTTTACGTAACAAATTGCTCGCAGCAACATTCCTCATATGGAGATATCGCAGGCTCCTTTCCTTTTATTTTTTTTGCATCTTGAAGATGAACTTTCTCCGAAAGTTCTTAATGTTTTTTCGGTGCTGCAAAATAAAAATCGGAAATTGGGGATTTTAAGGAAAAAAAAAAAAATCTCCATTTTTTTTCTCTTAATGCGTACGATTTGAAATCTATTAAAAACCGCATAAAATGATGGCCCAATTGTAAAAGTTGCCTGCTTAAAAAATTAAATTAAATTTTACCTGAGGAAGCAGTTGTCATTTTCGAATAATTGCTCAACAAATTTTATTATATTATAGAGATCTTATCCCTCATTAGACTTTTCTATGATTAGAAACAAGGTGCAGCAAAAGAAATAGGAAAAGATTAATTTGTAATACCTCTTATCGTTTTAGAAAATCTGATCTCTCAATAGATAAGTTTTAGAATTACGTTGGAATAAAAGAAAAAAAAACGACGGTAATGATGTTAATAAACAAATATGAACCGAATGCAGAGCCAAAGTTTTTAATAATTAACAAATCCTATTAGGAACAGGAATAATAAGTAGTTCCTTTTGTTTTTATATTGGAATATCTAAAACCGTATTTTAAACGATGATTGTTCGCCGTTTGCGAACAGAAAGTATCAGAATATTCCATCGGTTAAAAATGAATTTGCATTTTCTTTTTTTTCTTTTTTTTTTTTTTTTCTTTTTTTAAACGAGGTTTGATGGAACTCACAGGTTTTTGAAAGATCTCCATCACAAATCAGTCGGGATGAAGAAGAAGAAGAAGTCTTTTTGAACGTGTCAACTTCAGTAACGAATTTCCAATAACTGACGGGGCCTGCATAATTTACATTGACAAAATGAAAAAGAAAAACCGTACAAAAAAAGAAACCTCTTCTTTCTTCATACTCGTTTCTTATTATTAAAGACATCGACTTTTTAATTTGTTCGATAAAAGAAAATTTTTACTTGGCTCCGCAAAGCGACGGAAAAAAAAGAGGAAAAATATTGGTTTGGGCTATTCAAAAATTTAAAAAGTTAACATTCCGTTTTGGGGGAGGAAAAAAAAAAAGCCTACCACGAGCCACACTGGAGGTTCACGACTTATTCATTTAACATTTTCCCCATTTATTTAAGGCGAAAACTTGCAGAATCGTTTTCTGCTGTCCGTCACAGAAGTCACTTGCCTTGTGATTCCTCTGCAGTTTCTTCTCCAGCACAATCCGAGCAACATCTGGAACAGGATCAAGCAGTTCCTAACGCGTTACCTGCCGAGCGAAGATAAAATACTTTCTGAATTCCTCATTAACAGAAGGTGGAACGAGGAAAAACGCAAAATTTCTTCAGGTAATTATATCGTGTGTCCATTGAAGGATGTTCCGGTATCCATACGCCTGAATGGTGTTCGCCATCAGGCTTGTAATTACGGCAATCGAACAAGCAAGCTAAAAATGAGAAAAATGTGAATTACTCTGTATGTAATTATAAATAAAACTGTTCTTATTTTAATATATATTATATATGTAATATACTACGTAATATATTATTAAATTTATTACATATGACATAAATATAAAAACGAATACATATTAATTATATATTTATGTACATAACATTTATCTTCCATAGTGGAATTTGAATAATTTATCCTTAAATATCCACATAAGGCAAAACCTAGCAAAAGTTATGCGTTCTTTGTTTCATTAGAAAAATCATTATAGTTTAATTTGCGCAAATAGTGCTAAATTTTTTTGTGAAACATTTACATACATGTAACAAGCATGCACGCGGGAATCGCTCGCATAATTGGATGATTATAACAATATATATTTATAACCAATATTTTATTTCTTTGCCAAAAATGTTACATTAAGCGCGTGAATAGGCTTTGTTATTGTTTTTCTCAAATAACATTAATTTTTGTTTAGGTTTTTGCTGCAAAATATTATTGATTAGTTGAAATGATTCAGATGTAAAAGCAAATACCCTTTTAAGAGCGTAGAAATAGGGGAAATAACATGAAAACAGGTGGAGCTAGAATGAAAATTGGTTTCCTGCGCATATTCTATCGTCCCATGCTTATCATCCACACTCTAAAGAATTCATAAAAATCCACGTTTCATTCCTCAGTCGAGTGTCCATCATTTCTAAACGTGTCCAGTGGAAATTGTTTAAAATCCAGCATGTACAGAAAACCATGATTTTTCACTTTGAAAACATGTACTGAATGACGTACACTGCATGAAAAAATCTCGAGGGAGTTCCGACTCCAATAACTATGTCAGTTTTTTGGAGGAGGAGAGACACATCCTATACGATCGCGTAAGAAAAGAAAATAAGAGAATCTTACGCTCTGATGTTTATGGGCAATAATAGTACTACGCCAAATGATAAATGAGTGAATTCGACCGCCATTACGAAAAGTTACGAGATTGGCGGTTCGGATTCTCTTACTATTTGACGATAATTTGTTCTAATAATGAAAACGATGTCCAACTATTCCTGGGAATATCATATACATCTGTACGTGGAGTGAAAACCATGGTGGCAGGCAAAATGATGAAACTGTATATAAAAGAAATAAATTAACGGCAGTAACTCTACCTGAATTTGCCAGCCAAAAGGTCAGCACAAATTATGCGATGCTTCAAAGGATTAGGGTGGGGGGTAGATGAAAGAATGTGATATTTTGGGACGAAGGGAAATTTCCTGTATTATAACAGGTAATTGAACAGACAGATAGCCTCCAGAATGGCATTCAAAGACGGTAAAAAAGGTAGCCTAAGGAAGGCAGGGAAAAAAGAAGCAATAAAAATTTCTGGTTGAGATATCTCATTTAAAAGTTGGAGGAAAGGTCCATAACCTTCTCTCGAGCCTGAACCTTTATAAGAACTAAGAAAAGAAATTCTTTAAAAATAAGAAATAAGAAAAAAAGGTTAATTATAAGAAAACGGGAAAGAAGTTCCTAATTTATTTTTAGCATCATAAATGAATTGTAAAAAGAATCATAATATTCAGCTTATATTCTGCTCATTTATACAGTCAACAAACTTGAAATAAAATCTTATGGACAACCATTGATTTACGATATATAATTTAAATTTAGAAATTTTTATGCATTTGACAACCTTTTGAGGCCATTTAGCTGGTCCATTCTGAAATTTGATAAAACGCAAGTCACAAATTGACTTCATCTTTTTCTCAAAATGGCAAAGATGTGTGCTACGTTTTGGAGTTGACAAGTGTGCTAGAGGAAAACAAAAACAGGAGTAAAGTTGAGCAACATTCCTCTTGCAAATCCATTCCATAAAAGATACGATTGCTTTTATTAAAATAGATGGACTTTTAAAAAGAAATCTTATATATCAGGACACAAAATCTAGTAAACCTAACCTTTTTTTTTCCCCCGGCAGGAGGAAAATCCTTTAGGGACCCCTGCCAGCCCGTGCTGACAGAGGTGTGGGATCCCTTACTGCCAATGTTGCAGTGAGGATCTGCCCACTAAAAACCTCCTAAGCTCCTCTTCTTGCGCTTCTTCGCTGCTGCAGGAACTGATTTTTCTCTTTCTTCTGCAGCTGCAGCGCGTCCTAAGCTTCCTCTTTTGTTTTCCCTATTGAGTACGCCTTCCTGCTGGCGCTTCAGTGGTTCCGTCTTGCGTGTCTCCTCGCCTTCGTTATTTGGTCACAGGTCGACTCAAAGACTTCCCATACCTCCCGTTTCTTCGTGGCCTCTCTCAGAATCTCGGATAACGTCAATTCACCTTCATTCCTCGTTTGTTCTTCTACTGCCCTTTTAAGGGGATCCCTTTCTCTATTCCAACGTGGACAATGAAGCAGGGTGTGTTCCGCCGAGTCCTCTTCCGCTCCGAATTCCTCGCAGTCTTTCCACGGCCTTCTCCTGATTCGAAAGAGGAACTTGTTGAAGCTGCCGTGACCTGTTATGATTTCCGCCATCGCGTACGTCACGTCGCCGTGCTTCCTTCCTCTCCACGCTTCGTAGCAGTTAATGATGTCAGAAGTACCCCATTTATATCGGCTGTGGCTTCTTTCTCAGCCATTTGATCCGCTTCTTGTGCTTCGTTTCCCTTCTTTTGACCGCATCCTCTTTCTTCTCGGTGGCCGTTCTCCATTTTCTCCCCGATCTAGTCTCTTCGTCGATTTCCCGACGTAGCTCTCCTTCGTATTTCCACGGCAGTAACCCAGTCATTAGTATCACTGTAACTGCCGCTACGGTCCTGTAGCACCTCGCTATCCAATTTGCGATCCTCTTCTGCCCCTGGAGCAGTCTTCTTTGGGTCCGCTTATCTCTGCAGTAAACCTAACCTAATGTAACCAAAATCTAATAAAATAATAACAATGCTGAAAGAAGTAGCGATGTGGAGTCCACCTTACTAAACTGGCAACATGAACTCCGCGTTTTCTGCAGCATTGTCATGAAAAAGGAGCCTCGAAGTCGCAGTTTGGGGTATAATATTTTACATTTCAAAGTCCTCCTTTTTATGGACATTTTTAATTGGAAAGGATCTTGTCTTCTTTTGGAAAGATTTGTCATTGACTTCCTTTGGAATGCCATTATCAATTCTAATAATGCGATGCTTTTCTCTGAGGGTCGTCTTTGGGTGAAAAAACTTCATCAATAACTGATTATTTTAGGAAATTTTATTACCCTCTAACAAAATTTCTTTGGTAGGTTTTAATCCCTGCTCAAAGAAGAAGGAAATGAAAAAAAAAACTGGTTTTTACAAGAATCTCTTAAACCCACCCGGAATGCCAAAAGGCTTGATGACAATCCCAAAGTCATAAATTCTTTGCTGATGAGAAAGGTTTAAAACTTTCAGGTAGCATGTCAAGAAGATTCGCTTCTTGATGTAAGACATTGATCTCGCTATCAGAAAAAGTTTCTAAAGCCACTTCGATTTACCACACTTTCTGTAATCCCATTTTGTGTTTAAGAGACAATTTTATATGGAGAAAAGTAGAAATACTTAGCAGAAGACGAATATTACATTTCAGCAATATCAAGCAGCAAAAAGCTGCAATATTTCGGCGGGAATAGGATATTTAACGAATTACTATATAGGAAATTTAATGATTAAACCGATGCATTGCAATTTTACCATCTTTTTGCATTTTTTAAAATAACTTTTAAAAAACCTAAAGAATTTATATAAACACAAAATGGCATTATGGCATCACCGATAAATATATATTCCGTGCATCAATCTATATATTTACCTTAATTGCATGCAGAAAGGAGTAAACGGAAAGCGTTTTTGGATAAAGAGGTAAATTAAAATTGTCAAGCCAGTAAAAAAATTAATTATTGTTCATTCTTAAACCTCAGATTTCGCAGATTATTTTGTATACTGTCATTTTATTTAAAAACAAAAATTAAAGCGAAAATTTCATCATATATCTGGAATTATTTATACGTGCACGCAAGAATACCAAAAGCAAAATTATTTAAGGAAGTGAGAAATTTGCATATATTCAGGTTAAAAGAAAGATAATGATTTAAAGCCATTCTTGTGCAAGAACAAATTCTGCAGCTCTTTTCCAGCAATTAAGGAGAATTATTTGCCGTAACAGCACATGCTGTCATAGCATTCACATATCGAATCTTTGCACCGCACACAACGGTAAAATTATTTTGCATTTTCTTATAGGTAACAGGTACCTGTGTAACCGCACAAATTTCCGCCTGCAAATTACTTATTAAAAATAACGCATCAGCATTACATTTTTGGTTTAATCCCATGTGAACAACAAGTTTCGAAACGTTTAAGTCGAGATGAGCACACGGAACACCCACGTGTAATATTTTAAGTGTGAAATTCTAAACGATTTTCTCATTCGGGTTCTATCGATAATATTTTGCCTCCTCTATAAATGTTCTCAAGGCGCAATTTGATAAAATGGAAATTATTTTACACACGAACCGTCTGTTTAAATGCGTTGCTTTTCAGGTTTCATTTGAGGAAACTGTTTCGGTCTCTTTCTTTGAATGCCTTTTAAAATAATCGGTGTTGTGCCGTGGCAAAAAATAAAAAAAAATTTGATTGTGCATCGTGACTTATGTTAAAAAGGGAGTCACCCACGTGAAAAAAGTGCAGCGAACAATAATAAAATTTGCCGCACTTTTGAAGTGCTTTTCAAAGCATGCTCCACGAAAAGAAAAATCATGCGGAATTTTGGAGAAAAAGAGGAGAAAAATATTCGTTGTTTGTCCGCAGGTTGCGATCTTTGCTTCTCTCCTCTCCTGAACCGCGCTCGAATTTCAGCTTCGCTTATCCAAACTTCCGGATCTTGCGTTGCAAACGCGCCGCGCGAAAAGCTGAAGGGGGGAAAAATTCATTTCAACGCTTCGAACTTCCGTCTTCGTCTGCAGGTGACGAAACGCAGGAAACGTTTGCACGCCGTACCTGCGGCCGAACATTCGGATTCTGCAGGCCTCGCGCAGCGTCGTTAAAAAAAAAAAAAAAAAAAAAAATTGGACATCCGCGAAATTATGCCTTTTTCCCGCGTTGCAATTCAGAACCGTTTGAAGGCGAAAAATTTGTAAATTTCATTTTCCCTCCGCAGCCTCCGTCGGGGGAGAGTTTTCGGGACGGCCTTTTTCCGCGGGAAAAACCGGTGTCCTCCGAAAACCCGGCCTCGGAGCGTCGCTTCAATTTATGCCTTCGAATTTTTTTTTTCATTTTCTTCCATTTTCATTTTACAATCCGAATAAATTAGTAATTTTCGTGCGGGAGAGCCGAAAAAAGAAAAAAAAAGGGACTTTCGTAAGGGGCGCAATATTCAAAGACGGGCATCGTCGAGAGCGCAGAACGGAAGAACGGGTTTTCTAACGGTGATCCTCCAATCGAGGCGACTTAGCACCTATAGCAAGGCGAAGGAAACCATTTCCACAACAACGTCTGATTGGGGTCCAGCGGCAAAACGCGTTATGTGCGCGAAAGAGAGAGGAAAAGACTTTTCCGTCCGAGACTCCGAGCTGCCCTCCGCCCTGGCTCCCGCCGACGGCGCGACGAGGTCGAGCCGCGGACAAGTCCGCAGCGGGACGCGACGCGGAGAACGCCGCGGAAAGCAGCGGGAGCGGAGGAAAATCGGGAGCTGGAACTCGCTTCCGGTTCGAGCCCGGGACGCCGGCCGATTTTCCGGGAGCGGGGGCCGCGAAAAAGGGAAATCCGATTTAATCGAACGCGGAATGCGAGGAATTTCCGAGCGGGGGAAAGGCCTCGAGGAGTCTCGAGGGACGAGAGCGACTTGTCGCGTTTCGATTCCGCGCCCCTTCGCAGGGACTTCCATTATCTGTAACTAAACACGGACCAGAAATGGCAGCGGGAGGATTGAGCGGAGTCGTAAAAATTCACTCGAACAATTAGTCGCCTAAACGTTATCGTCCGTTACGCTCGCTTCCGTCGCTAATGCGGATATTCCGAGTCAATTTTATCAGTCAGACAACGTTTCGCGAATAATGTTCGTTGGCTCCAGGATTGTGTGTGCTCTGCTCCGCGGTTTCGAAATGCACGAATTGTAACGGGAAAATGTAATTTGCAAGTGGTGGTTTATGAAAAACGCGAAAATTGTGCCGCGAGCTTCCGGAAAGTGATTTTTTTTTTTTTCGATTTCCCCCCTTTTTTTTTTTTTTTTAGGCCTCGTTCCTTTTCTCTTCCCCGATTTCTCTCCCCCCCTCCCCCTTTCTCCTCCTCGCTCTTCCCTCTTCGAGATTAAATGTTGGGTTTCGGCATAATCGAAGGATAGCCGCGAACGTAATGGTTTCGTATTATAACCCGCTCGCAATGTATCGTCATCAGCAGCAAAGTGCCCAGTACTCTGCCGGAACGGCAGGATGGTACCCCCAAGCGACGCAGCAGTATCTCCCGCCGTGCATGGGAGACGTGGAACCTCACGCTGTGGGCGCTCCCTGGTCATCGGCTGAAACTCACAAATACCTGTCGCACCATCCGGCGTTTTCATCGGAGTGGCCCCAGGATTGCAACCATTTTCAAGTTAGTATCGCGCCGGAAGCTTAACCTTTGCTCGGTCGCGTAAAAGCGGGAAAAACCCGCGGGCGCGATGCCGACGGCCGACGAATACCGCATTCATTAATGGAAAGGGGAAAAATTTTTTTCCGGTGCTTTAAATAAGTTGTTTTAGGAATTGAGGAACCAGACCGATCCACCGGGGTTGCACCGTGCTTTAGGTTAGCCGAGAACGGGAACGTTATCCCGGGTACGGCC
Organism: Ricinus marginatus; assembly: GCA_028565995.1. Taxonomy (NCBI): domain Eukaryota; kingdom Metazoa; phylum Arthropoda; class Insecta; order Psocodea; family Ricinidae; genus Ricinus; species Ricinus marginatus. The sequence continues at coordinate 2,975,172 of JAOWBB010000002.1, forward strand.
CCGGAGTCCCGGTTTTAACGAGAAGGGCCCCGAAGGAATTGAATTTGAGCGTCGCGTCACCGACGAAAGCCTTGTTGCCGGCAGCAGATTTATATTTTAAATTCCGGCAGCAACGGATCTGCTGCGAGAAGTCCTCATTTCATTGCTTATTTCAGCTTTTTGCGAAGAGATTCCGGGCAGAATTTTCAAAATTTATAAAGCGTCCGCTTTAATGTTAAACGGATTACGTCGTGATAGCTTGGTTCTTCGTTTCATGGGTAATATGGTGGAAGGCAAAAATAACTATCGAAATCTTTTTCAACATCATTCCCAAAAAAAATAATTCCCGATCCGAATTAACGTACTACTAAAAAATGGGAAAACTGAAATAAAAATGTGATTTAAGTTAGGTTAGGAAATTTAGTTACGTACAGGTACTTAGGGTATTTATTATATTTTTATGTTTCTGAGATTTTAAATTTGCGATATAGGACGCTTCAAATTTATATTAAAACTTTAAGAATGAAATGATTTGGCACAAATTTAAATAAAGATATTTTTGCTTTATACTTGGAAAATTTTAATGATATAGACAAGTAATTTTCGCTGGTGTACGCAGTACTGAAAATAAAAGAGAAAAATAGGTTAGAAAGTTAATTTCCTTTAAATCATTATATGTAATGTTTCCGGGAGTAATTTGATTGCTTTTTAGTCCTCTTTATATCTTTCGATTTGCGACATTTGGTATTGCTTGTCGGATTTAAACGTAAATTTTGTAATTTTTATTATATTTTCGAAAATTGTATAATTTAAATTTGAAACAAAAACATAATCTCACAATTCAGATATTAAATTTAATATCTTAATATTAACAATGTTCCAATTGAATTATTTTCAAATCGTCAGGCTGCCTGTTATTATTTTATGCTTTTCACTTTTGGTAATTTGTTTAAATATAATTCGCAGCAGATACCGAAATTAGCATTAACGTGGATTTTTTTTTTAAAATTCGTGAAATTTCATGAAAGCAAAATAATTTACATTTTGAATCTTGTCTAAATTTGTAATGATGCTAAAACATATAATTCTAATATGCATTTCAAAAATGAATATTTTATGAGAATTTTTTCTTCGGTTGAAAATTATAAACTTATTTTGCAAATGATTTTATTTGAATATAATATTATTAAATATCTGGGCTCTACAATCTTAATAGCTGAATTCACAATATTCCGTAATTTCAAGTTGAAGTTAGAATTTTTTAAACAAAAAAACTCCAAACAAATACAACTTTTGGGGCAAGCTCGAAAAGCCATAATTATAAGATCATAACCCAAGGCCGTGAAGAATGAAAATACTTTTTTTAATTATTAAATATTAATTCATGTAAATCATTTTAAGTTACAGTTGAATTTTACGACGGGGCATAATATGATTTTTAATTATATTAAGTCTTCCTTCTTTTCAACGTATTTTAAGAAAAAAAATTTTATTATGAGAACGATTTCCTTAAAGCTCCGGGTTTTTTACTTCGCAAAGCTTTTGAGCACAATCAAGATTCTAAAATTTCCCATAAAAAAATAATAAATTTATTAATGGCTTTAAACGAAATAATTAACGGGGAATATTATTTTTCATATAAGGCATGCCGCTTATATACATAGCGGTGCAGCCTTTTTGTTCGATGAAATTTTTTTTTTTTTTTTCCAGTTGAAGATTAAGGAATTTTACGATTCCAAAGAATCATCTTTTATTTACTTCTAGGTGTAAATTGATTGCAAACATTGAGTACTACTCCTTTCGGTTTTCATCCGACACGGGGTTATCGCAAGCGAAATTTCACGTCCTCCCGGAGTTCACTTTTGCCTCGCGAAAATAGCTCCTTTTTCACTGTTTCTCAAGGGTGCTGCCGGAATTAATTTATAAATCGAAAAATATCAAAGAAACGGATGACACAGACAAGTTTCAAGCATTTATCCTTATGTTTGTGTTTGTTCCAGCAGCCTTCGCCGCCAATTAGTGAAGTTTCAAGTCCGGGAGTTGAAGGTCTGACACCTTCAAATGGTGCAATGATTTCTCAAAGACCTCAACCAGCTAGAAGCCCATACGAATGGATGAAGAAAGCATCTTATCAGAGCCAGCCAAATCCTGGTAAGATTTTCAGTCAAATAACGTTTTTGTTAAGTGATATGGCACTAATACCAAAGAAGAAGCTAAAATTTTAAGTATGCTTCTAAATATATAATATATAAATAGTATTTTTCTGTTATTATATTACATTTATTATTCTTATTATTATTATCGCGATCGATTGACATTTTAAAGCAACACGTCAGAAATTCACACATGAGGATCAATAGATATTCAGCTGTTTCTTTTCATCCAATATAGGAATAAGCTCTATATGATGATAGAATACAGTGGGTAGTTGGAAAATTTTTAAGAAATCTGTAAATATTCATCTCATGTGATATGGACTTGATTTTTCTCTTTGTAAATTTTCGGATTATCACAGACAAAATGCTGAAAAATAATTTGAGCAAAAGAAACAAAGTGGCGGATGTAATAAAGCGTCAAGTCATTTGATTTACTGCAGGTAATAACAAACTCTGATGTCGATTGACTGCTGTAAAACGGCAAATATTTTGTAAACAAACATCTTTTGTCCCTCAATTTATTTCCATCATTGTTTTATGAATTGTTTGCTTTTTCACTTTCTGACGCGTGGTCTTCATTTTGGGAAGCGTTTCCCGGGGGAAATGCACAAGGATCCCGCTTTAGGAAGAAACCAGCCTGCTCAAACACCATGCATCTTAAAACATGGAATGAAAATCTTGAAAAAGTGTTCAGATCAACGCCCAGTATCAGCCGGCCAAATAAAATTTAGCAAAAAACGAAAGTAACAGCCAAATCTTGCATGATAAAAGCTGATTCGCATTTCGTAAAGAGAAAAAAAAATAATAATAAAATGAAAGAACCGCAAAAAAAGGCCGAACCGCCGCTGTTGTTTCGACCGAATGGGATTGAGGGAAGAAGAGCGTCAGAACAGTTTTCCTGCGCAAGTCTCATGCTGGGCATGTCTTTGGGGGAATGGTTCAAAAAAAGGAAAAAAAAAAATCAAACAATGCTCTCATCAAATCCTTCATTCGAAATGATTTCCACCCATGCAAAGCCGTCATGTCTCTGAATATTCAAAATTTTCATCAAGCGCATATTATCAAATATATTATCTATGAAATGATATAATTAAATTGTAAACTTAATGGCCATAATTAAGCTATTTTGTGCAAAGCAACAGCTCCGGAATTGCTCCTTTTTTTTCATTGTCGTAAACTGCGTTTGACGTTGCAACTTTTCTCTCATCTACCTTATTTTCAAGGCAAATAATAATTTTTTCACTTGAAATCGACATTTTTCCGTCAGCATTTTCACTCGCTCTGCAGAGCCTTTTGTCATGCACTGGATTAGTCGACTTATTCCTAAATCATTCATCGGCGTATCATACGTGCGTATATGTATATAAACTCCTTTTAATGAAATAAGAAATAAAAGCATTGGCATTATTTGAAGGGCAAAACAGGGCTATATATCTAAGTTTTATTTTATTTTTCATGAGTGCGGCCCAGCGTGATCATGCATGGAACAGCCAGACTTTTATTGTTTTATTATGGTAATAATGTCTCCGTTCTACCTATGGTCCACTGTCCGGCAGGATTTATCTCCAAACGGAATTATGGCGTCAGTGTTTATCATAAAAGATGCCCATTAAATTTGGGGCCACTCCTTACAATTTCCATAAAAAATTATATCATTCATCAGGTATTCCTTAAAAAACTTCATTCAATTCAAGATCAATTTTATTTAGAATTTTATACTTGTCGAGTTACATTTTTCCTCCTTTTTCCGCCTCAGCATTATTAACAACCTAACTTTTTGTTATTTTTTATATGGATTTCCAAGATCGGGGTACCGATCCTAAAACACGTATAAGCTAAAGCACTCTCGGAATGTTATCTCGAACTTTAACGTATACATGCTGCGCGATTAAGAAGCTCAAAATTTCGTTTAAAAACCGAAAATTATTATCAATTTTTTCTTTTTCAAAAAATGAAAATGAGGCAAATATGAAGAACTTCATTTTTTGGTTCCTAAACTCTTCAAATTTTCCCTCCCAAACACTTGATGATAGTTAATGTGAACGTATTGTTTATGGAAGATGACCACCGCGCCCAGGAAAAAGTGTTTTTAATTTTTAAAATATTTAAAAGAAAAAAAAAAAGCATTTCTATCATTCCTTCACGTTAAATATAGGCATACACAGCTTGGCGATGCATATTTTGCGAGGTATAACTCGCGTTAATTAAAGAATATATGTATATTAATAATATATATCAAATCCTTTAATTACTTACTGTATTTTCATAAGCTAAAAGTGTAATTTTTCCCGGAGAGTGATAAATAAAAAAAAAATAAAAATTTTTCGTAAAATAAAAAAAAAAAAAGAATTTTATTAGTTCATAAAAAGCGGAAAGAAAAACGAAAGGGAAAAATTCTACATAATGGAGAAACAAGAACATTAGAATCCATGTTGAATAAAAAGTAGTTTTTTATTACACCGCATAAAGGTGCATACGTCAAATGAACCAATAGGAGAAGGGGGTTGGATTTTTTAACAATTCACAATGCTCGAAGGCCTCGCATCATCCTCCGATTCTCGCGCGTTGCTTCGTTCGCCTGCCGCCGAAACGTTTTTACATTTAATTGCGTGAAACGAAAGGAGAGGAAAATGATCTTTTTCGCGTCGTCAGAAGCTGATGAACCATCAGCGGTTTTCGCTTTCCGACCGTTGTAATTTTAAGCACTTTTTAACGGGATGGAAAAGGGGGGAGGGTTGGTGAAGGGGGCGGGAAATTAAGTGTCGAGAGCATTGGCCCGATTTAGCGCGACCTCCGCGATTCCGAATTTATCTCAGTCGAAAATCGGGGAGAATCTCCAAATGAAATTATTATCTTCTCTCTCTCTCTCTCCCTCTCTCTCTCTCAACACTTTTCCACGGCTTCGACGTCAAAAAATCTCCTCTCGGTTCTCGACTTTTTTTTTACGACGCGGTTGTAAATTCATTTAATATTTTCATTCCCAGTCGATGAAATTAGCCGGGCGATTTAATTGCAAAACCTCTGCTTAGAAAGTGGTCGCGAAAAAATAATAAATGCGAAAGAGCATCGCGTTTCGGGATCGTAATTGCCGCAGGAAAAAAAATGCACTGACATAATTGAGATCGCGCTAGACGAAGAACTTGACTCGGTTTCACGTTAACGATGCACTTTTTTTTTTTTTTTTTTTTTTTTTTTTTTTTTTTTTTTTTTTAATGAGATACATTAATTATTGTCATAAAGCAATATCCTTTTGTCTTGATTACAACCGTCTAACGATCTCGTTCTAATTATGCTGCCGTTCTTTTCTTTCTTATTTTTTTTTCTTTTCCTTTAAATGCAGAAGAAAAAAAAAACCGAAAAGTAAAAAAGCGTTCGAGATTTTCAATTTCCGGTTCCGCCGGGTCCGTGACCGGACCCCGATTTTGGATCTTTTCCGGCGGCCACTCTCGAAGCATTAATTTTATTATGCATCGGTTTATTTGTAATTTAGCACTTAAACGCTTCATCTTTAGCAATTAGATAATGGATAATAATCTGCTATGGCAATTTAACAGACATTCGTTTAATTAAGAATAAAAATATTTCTTTAAGAAACGGCCTAACCCGGAGAGGTATTAACTTCACATAAAAAGCCTAAGCTGAATTTTCATATGCGGCCACGATAATAAAATAATTTTTTGTTGCATTAAAATGTAAAATGTCAATGCAAAAATTTTGCGAGGGACTGACAATCGAATATTAAACAAATCTAAAAAAAAAAAAAAAAAAAAAAAAAACAGAAAATCATTTTTGATTCTCGTAATAAATGCCTGGTATCAATATCTGAACTGCATTTCTTATATAAAATTATTTCATAGTCTGATCGGGAGAAAAATGGTCGTATGGGAAATGAAGATTTATTATTAAGTCGCTCAAATCACTTGTTCTTTACGTTCCTTTCTGAAAGCGTTAACATCTAGATGGACATTTTCGTTCGAGACGGACGTTAAGTCATTAAAATTTCCGGCTTTGTGTATTAAGCCTTTCAGAAAATGTGGAAAAAGTTACTTTTCACACATAATTTAACATTTTGTCACGATTATAATTTCTGTCAATACATAGCCTTTGTGGCCTGTCAAACGAAACATTCTGTTTTCAAGATTAATGTTGAACGTCTCAAAATTGCTCCTTTATTCCCATTGTGTCGTCCTGACAAATTGGTAACAAGCCCCCGCTTGCGTTTGTAACCGATAGTTTAGATTTTTAAAACATTTTTCATTTGCATGCCGCGCTTTCCTTCCGAAAAAAGGGAAAAAAAAGTGGAAACTAAACCGAAAGTTATGGACCTTTATTCGTTTGTTGTTATATCATTTGTTGTCGGAGCCGCAGCGACGCGGGATACAGCATAATTTCGGCCACCTCGGTTTTTTGTAAAAAGTTATTAAAGCTTGAAGTAAAAGTATATTTAAAACAGCGGTTAACTTTTAAGATTATACGAGACATATGGAATATTATGGAGAGAATTGCTATTCAACAGCTACGCGATTCCGGGCACGGAATGTGGATAATAGAGCCCTTGGGAGAAGTACAGCAATAATACAATATGGGGTGAGAATCCTCTTCCAACTCTCGTGGAATCAAATTCTCGTGCCCTGCCAACTCCAGAGCTCGTTTTTCAGATCCTCTTAATTTTATAAATAGCATTTTCATCCTACTTTTATTAATTTCATTACAAACCGGGATCGCATTTTCCACGAGGACCGGCGGAATCACGCTCGCTCTTTTGCGAAACGCCTTTTCGAGCGAGTTTTTCATCCCGAAAGCCAAAGCTTCCCTTGCGCCGTTTGAAATGCAAAACCGGAACCGGGGCACCAAGCGATGGCGGCAAACCCTCGGCCGACAGCCATTTTTCCGCTTTTCCTCCGACCGTCTCTCGCTTCCGCGCCGGATCGATTTGCGGACGCCCCAGAGTGCTGCGCTCGCACTTCGAATTTTTTTTTTTTTCTTTAGGGTGGTTTCGCCGTTTTCCCTTCCTGCTGGCATTTTGAAACGTCGCGGGTAAAATAATTGCCTCGCTCCGCGCGGCGCTCCTTGGGGAAGCGCCATCCGTTCGTACGTCGGCAGGGCCGGCATCGAAAACCGACGGGCTTTTCGGGGTTCTTGGCTTTATCCGCGAATGCCGTTTGGTCAATCAGCCTTCTCCCTAAGCCGGGGTCTGACCCGCATTGTTTGATGTCGCTGATATCGCCCTTATGAGTGAAGACAATTCAATTTAAACAACTGGCAGGGAATTTATTACAAAATGGTAATTGAGGCTTTGATTTCTCCGCATTGTAACCGGTCTTGTTAACGTAAATCTAGAGGACTGATAAGGATTCAACCGGTGTACCTCAATAGCGCAAATCTAAAGGAATTCTTAGAACGTACGAGCAAGTCAAATATTTTATTTAGATTGGTTGACAGGTCTTGTTTGAATAAGATGTTGTGTTGCAAGCTCGTTGTTCCTTGTAAACATGTTTCCTATCTTGTTACATTCTTTCCCCGTGTTAATCTTTTTTCCGTACGGCGTTTCCCCGGCTCATTGTCCCGCGAGCATGCTCCTATTTACCATCGGGGCAGAGATAAATGTCGGTATTAAAAAAAAAAAAATAGCTGATGCGTTGTGGGACCCAGGGCCGATTTTTCTCTTTGTTTAACCGCGGGAAAGCCGGTCGTAAATTTTTCCCCGGTCGAAGTTCTTGTCCGCAATTTGTCGAATCTGCGAGCTGGATCCGCATCTCCTTCCCCGATCGGGGAAAGATTTGACTTTTCGCCGGGGTTCCGACGTCCAATCGAGGGAATCCGCGGGATTTCGAAGCGTACGCTCAAAGTGAAAAGTATCCCGTAGAACGATTATATCGAGGCGCGATCGCGCCATGGTTCCATGTCGCTCCTCCAATGATAAAAACTCCCGACAGAGCCTCCTTATCGCGATACAAAGCACCCGCCCTTTGCATCTTGCCGCTTCTAATCCCAATTGATCCCCCCCTCCCCCCCATGTCATGATTGAAGATTAGGCCCGATCGAAAGCCGCGGATCCCGAGTCCCGCGGGATTCCCCCTCACCCCCGGTTGCTCATCCGCTCGAACTCGTTAACTTTTCCCTTCTTTCTTTTCAGGTAAAACGAGAACCAAAGATAAATATAGAGTCGTTTATAGTGATCATCAGCGACTAGAATTAGAAAAAGAATTCCATTATTCACGTTATATTACGATCCGAAGGAAGGCAGAACTAGCTACAAATCTTGGATTGTCCGAACGCCAGGTAAATCAGTCAAACATAATTCGTCGGGGCGGCAGTGCCGATTTCCTCGCCTGATTGCTGCAATGTCCAAACTTTCGAATTTCCCGGCTTTTGAATCCGGCCGCTTGTTGGATCATTCAATTTTGGGGAAAAGCGCGATAAAGCAACAGATCATTCCGGTAAACTCCCTCGAGGGCTCATGTATCTCCATAAGCCCTCCGCATGTGTATTTCCCTCGCTTTCCGCATTCGCAAAGAACATTTGTCATTTAAATCTTATTTAACCATTACGAATATCATCGGAGAAGCATATTTCAGATCGTTTCCTTGCCTTACGTTTCAACTTTTTTCGCTTTTTTAATGCTTCCGATCCCTTTTTCGCCGGGACGTGAGCGGAATTTCTTTAAAACGCCGCGGCGTTCGAATTCGGCTGGGAACGCGGAACGCTCGGACGTTTTTAACGCGGTTTTAAACCGGAAATTGATATTCCCGTTCACAATACTACCTGCGAAAATTCACCAAAAGTCGCTTTTTGAAATGAGGAGGATGGCCCAGAGCGACGGGTCTGAAATGTCAAACATTTGACGGTGTCGCTACCAACTGAAAACTCATTCGATGCTTAAAAGTATCTTTTTCAATGGCCAACAAGATTTATCATTCTGCGATTATTGATTTATAAGAGAAAAGAATGCTTTTTCGTGGTGAAAAGGAAGGTTTCGATTTTTGGCTGCCCGGACTTTTCTCCTCCTGTCACAATGCCGGCCCAGTCGCCTTTCCAATAAGAAAAAAAAAACCCAATTCAAAATACTTTATTAAAACCTGAAACTCTCAGTAGTCATAAAAGAAGACGACCTTGAAAAGACTTTTTTTCTTTTCCTTTTAAAAAAGGTTTAGATAACTGAAGGTGTAAAAGGAAAACGTTTTAAAAGGTTTTGCCTTTGTCGGCGAGGTGGTGAAAGACTTCTGAGGGCCATAAATATTAAAGGAAAAAAAAAAAAAAAAAAGGAAAAAACTTTTTTAGATCTGTGAAAATATTATTATTCCGTTCACGAATCAGAGAAAAGATTTTCGCTCGCTTACTTCCGACCTAATAAAGCAACGAAATTCCCATTCTCTGGTTATTGCAGGTCAAAATTTGGTTTCAAAATCGAAGGGCTAAAGAACGGAAACAGGTGAAAAAAAGGGAGGAAACGCAGCAGAAGATAAAGCAGGAAGCCTTGGATCCCCTGTCCGCCGTTGTCGCTACTGCCGCTGCCGGAGGAATGTCCATTCACTCCCCGCTTCACCATATACCCAACGGCGGGGCCGTTCCCATGCATGGCGGAGTCACCCTCATGTGACCCCTGCAGGAGGAGTGCTGCCACCCCGGGCAAAGCTACATTCGCCCCGTTGGAAACGAACGCGTTTCGCTAAACATTCAGAACCGCGCGAATTGGTGAATCCGCGATGCACATAAATGCAGATTCGTTAAAAAGGAGAAAATGAACATTTACAATTCTTTTTTTTTTCCGACAGTGCTGAAATCGTTTTCTATGATGATAATTTAAATTTTTTGAAGGTGAAAAAAAAAAAATCTGTGAATTTGTTTTTTTTGCGCTTGAAATCATCGCGGGAAATAAGTAAAATAAGAATTATTTTTACCTGCCTTTGCATAATGAGTATAAACTTTCCTGTATATAATGTAATTGGAAAATTACAGTGCTACATCCAGCATTTTCACTGAGGCATATAGCAGGTAAATCTCGACTTAGTGCTTTTAAGAATTAATTTTTAAGGGGGAAAAAAAAGGTAACTTGCCAATGGAATATCCATTCCGATGAAAAAGTAAACTCCGTCTGGCTTTTCACTACATTGCGCAAAATCTCGACTGAAATGCCCGACTTCAACGGTGCAATTATATCCTGAAAATGACTAAAGTTTTGCATTTTACAACTTGCATTTCATGAGAAATGAAAATAATACCTGTCTTTTAAAAACAAAAATTGTAAAAAATTATAATTAGCACCCTTTAGAATTCTCTTCCCTCAAATCTAGTTTTAATAAAGTGATTTCACAAAATTTTTATAAAAGGCAAACCTTCTCCGTATGATTTTTTCGTTTTAGCAATCCTGTATATTAATAAATCTAGAACAGTATTTTTTAGGACTTCTAAATTTTTAGATTAAGATAAATTTCCACTATTATCCCATTAAAAAATGAAAAATAAAATAAAAATGCAGTTTTAATAATTAAATTTCATTTTTTTTTTTTTTTGTTAGAAAGAATTTTGACGTCTGCTGTTTGCATTAATTTTTTTAGTATTGAATTTTATTGTCCGAAATATATTAGCTTATGGTTTTGAAAATTTTGAATATTTCATACAAAAATGGAAGTTTCGGGGTGAATTGTAATGAAGATAATTTTACTAACATGTTTTTTTTTAAATTTGAAATACGAAAAAAATTAAATTACTAATTTAAAATCCCTTTTTTATTAATATTTAATTATTTTCTCATTGCACATATGAAATTAGTTATTGTTATCATATGTAGTCATGAGAATATTTATAATTTATGGTCAGGAATTTTCAAGTTATGGCTTCCCAAGAAATTATTTTAAACTATTTATGTTGAAATTCTTTTTTTTATAATTAAAAAAAGAATGATTTCCATAAGCTTTTTTAATTCTCATCTTTTTGTTATTCCGTCCCGGATACCTTTGGAGGTATCAAACCCAAAATATTTTAATAATAGATTAGTGTTTTCGATAAACCATAGAATAATGAGATACATTCATGGAGGTAAAATGAGCATCTTTAATGCAAGCCTTGGTAATTTGGAAGCTACTTAAATATAAATTTTGTTGCAACATTTAAAAAATATTAATAAGAAAAAAAATTTGTTTAATATGGTAAATTTTTATGTTAAAAAATTAAATATTATTTAAGAGGAAGTATCGTATTAGAAAATCATCCAAAATTAATTAAGTAGAATTATAAATGGCGTTTTCAATAAGTATTGATCTTAAGGTAGGCCTATCGTCAAATGAAGCATCCTGAAGAATATGCTTAGTGAATATTTTAGGTGAAATGTAATATTGAACGGAATCTTTGCTGCCAGAGTGAGTCAGTGGCGTAAAGACATGGACAGAAGAATAAAAGAACTCTGCCCATGATCAACCCAAATCAGGATACTCGAAAATAAAAAATACCTAAAAGTCCTTTACGTCAAATGTTATAATAACACTAGTGACAGTATCATTAATTTGTTAGACTTAAATTAAATAGATATATTAATTTCGATTTTAAGATTATATTATTTTTAATTTAATATTATTTTTTTAACTTAAAAATTACTGAAAATTCAAAATTTTGATAGATATGACATTTATTTTAAAAAAAAAATGTTTAAATATCGCTTAAGTTGGTCGTTAAGTTATGTGATTCCTTTTAACTCATAATATCTTCATAAACATTATATATTAAATTAATATTTATATACGAATTCTACTTTTAGATTTAAGCAAATAAAAATTTAATGAAGTTTCATTTCAGATTGGAAACATTCTAATATTTTTATTGTTTAGATTCTACATTTAGAAAAACTGTGTATGAATTATTCTGAAATGTCTGAAATTTTTCATAATGCTTATGATATACAATGTGCACTTTAATTTCATTGCTCAAACGAGAAAATTTCATCTTTTTCTCACCTTTGAAATTCCATAACATTTTATAAAATAACCATGTTACTCATATAAATGTTATAAATATTTTACTAATTTACGATGATGTTATGGATGTACAAATTCGTCAAAAAAAAAAGATAGGAAATTTTGATTTCTCATATTTCATTTTTGTGAATTTCAGAATTTAATTTATATGATTGAATTGTTTAAATAAATATCCATTGAATTTGATGCATGAATAATAATATTAAAAAGATTGTAGCATTTGTAATAAAAATTTATAAAAAATAATTTTTTTTCTCACTTTATCAAACCCTCCGCATTTTGAATAATGAATTTTTCGTTTGGCTATTTAAAACCTGCCTTTTAGGAGTGATATGGCTTCTTGTTTTAATTGGTATACATTTCCTAAATCTCAGAAATAAACATTTTTCGATTTAACTTATTATTTCAAAATCGCTAGAAGACTATTGAAATCATACCCTCGAGGGTATTAGGAAGTAACTGCACTCTAATTTTCCAAAATGCTGAGGATAAAATAAAATTTTTGATTATAATTACCTTATTTCAATTTTCGTAAATTATGAAATCTTAGTGAATTTTTTTTGCCCGGTTCAGGGCTGCAGCATTTAGAATTAAAGAAATTTTGAACCATGATTTTTTTTTTTTTACATTATTTTAATAATTATCGTTGTATGAATCATGAAAAGGTAATTTAATATATGATTGATTTAATCCTAAAATGTGGACATCCTAAAAAACGTGAGAATTCTTTTTTTCAACCTTGCGAATAAGAACCATAGATCATATTTAAGAAATAAAACCCGAGAAGTAAAATTACAAAAGGAAGACAGCCAATGGCAAAAATTCTAAAATGCTGAGAAAAAAAGTAGACATAGTAAAATAAAAAAAATGATAAAATTGTAAAATTACATATTAATACAAATGTTTCGCCTTTCGGGCAGAACACAAAAAGTCAGCGGCTCAACGCCTGCATGTGATACAAAAATATCTTCGGTGTCGGAAACGCCAAAACTTAAAACTTGCAAATTGCACAGTGAAAAAAGTAAAAAAGGAGTAAAGCCTTTCAGCAAAAACGAAATTCAATTTGGGAAGCTTTTTTCCAATTGAAAAATCACCGTTTAAGCATTTTTTCTCGAATTTCAAACAAAAAATATTTTCAAAATAATGAAATGGACCAATAATCGTTCCCGGTCATTAACTGCCCAACTTTTCCAATCAAATTTTCACTCAACTTAAATGTTTTATGTCCGAAGTATTGCCTTTTTAATAGAACCATGCAGGCAAAGATGTTTTCTTTTCCTTTCACTACTGTGAAAGTTGCAATGTGGCGACGAAAAAAAAAAAAAAAAACGCTCGCGCTCTATAGAAAAAGTTTAGTAGCAAATTTTGACACTGATTTCATCTCCGGGGTAAACATAGGAAGAAAGGACTATTGAATAAATAAAGATTGTTCGGAGGAAATAAAGTTGAAAGGAAGTCGAAAAGTGGGGTTTCCGAGGCAGCGAGGGGAAAATCCGAAGAAAGATAAGAAAATAAACAAGTTGTTGAAGAGTTTGTTGTAAGTTCTGTAAAGATTCCCCAGAGCGCCATTTTGCAACCACTAACAAAACATCCGCGTCCATTGTGTTGTGGGAGAAAATTTTTCACCCTTGAGCTTCATTACAAATTTAAGCGCATTGCTGATTCCTTAAACGTAGATATTTATTCCTCATTTGCGGGGCTTTTGTGCAAAATTTCTTCGGCAATTAGCGTTGATTTTAAATCAACAAAAATTCCTATAAAAGATGAAGATTCCGTGATATTCCGGAATTTTTTTTCTTTTTATATAATCGAAAATTTTCTGTAACCCAACATTTACGTGTAGCGCCCTCGCAAACTGCAAATAATTACATGTAATAGCAAAATTTCCTTCATCTGAATTTTGAAAATTGCGATAAAAAAATTTTTCGTATTGCCGTAAAAGCGTCCCATTAATTGTTCGTTTTATAAACTTTTAAACATTGAAAATGACCGAAGCATGCATTCTTTTTTTCATCATGAAAAAAGGATTACGAAAAAAAACAACTTAACAAGTCATGATATTTTTTTTTGTCTAAATTTTATGCTTAACATAAAGATTATTAGAAAATCTATATTGATTTGAATTGTTAAATCTAGGTCGGGAAGAGAAAAAATCACACTCCGAGGTATCAAGATGAAAGTTAATTTGCCAAAATTTTACCTGTTGAACTACGTTAAGTAACTTATAATGTCATCTCAGTTATAATAAATAACTGAATTATATTAACTGTTAACTTATTATAACTAGTGGATAAATAACTTTTCTGAATTGTTACGCTACTGAAATTATACATTCGAATGTGAGTTTCGTTGTTGATCATCGCAGCCAGGATGGCAGATGATGGTCGCATAAAGTAAAAACGAAGTTGAAAGCTATTCAAAGTAGAAAAGTTAAAGCATATTTATTGGCTGAAAGGCAAGCTTAATAAGAATGATTCGCAGTTGAGCTTCCGCCTGAAGTTGTTTCAGGTTAAATATATTTCCGTGTTTTTAAAAATTAATTCATTAACGTTTATGAAATTCGAATAAAAGTCAGGATTCCATTAATGGGAGAACTCAAATGCTTCTGCTGTGTAAAAAAAAAAAAAAGAAATGAAATTTTGCGAAGTACAATGACATATATGCACATACGCGTGCAGTTTAAATATGGTATTTAACCACAGCGTACGTACGTAGACGCGAAAGTGAAGGTCCAATAGAGGAAAAAGCTGCGGGTACGGAGTTTTCCACAGCGGGTTTTGCGTTCGAAGTTTCGGGTGTGCGGTACCGGAATCGGGACTTTAGCATCAGCCAAAATCTCGTTTTCGTAATTAAAACACGAAATTTTTATGCTTTTTCTTCAAGCGGGGACAGTCAAATCGTTTTCTGCGCTTTCAATAAAAATTTTACCGCGTTTTAACTTAAAAGCGCGGATGAGGGAAAATTAATGGTGGAAATTTCCGCCGCAGCTTCGGAAAGACAATAAAAGTGTCCAGATTAACAAAAATTTTTCCCTCCATTGAAGATGACACTTATATTTACCATATTAACTAAGTTAAATTATCCGAATTCAAATTTCCCAAAAGATTTTAATAATTAAATCAGAGATGAATCCTTTGCCGAAACGGTCAGAGGCCCCTTAAAATGAGTATTCATTCGTGGTCATTTAACCCGAGTACATAACAGTTAAACGTTCCCAAACGGGTTATTTCTCATCGTTATAGTTTTATTGTTATTGCTCTTGTATCAAATTACATTTATCCACTTTGGGTGCTGATATTTCGAGCTGTTTTTCCGGCCAAAGAAAAAAAGGAGGAAAATCCGGAATGGCGAAGGGAATCATGTTTTAAAATTCATTCTGTAATAGCGCGACATGGCCCCCTTAAAAGAAAATTCAGTTCTGACACTTACGTTTGCGATCTGAATTTTATACTTAATGCCTCCGTGTCCAGATCCTGAAATTGAAAAAAATTGTCCAAATGATGATGCTAAGCCGAATTGTTCACATGCTGCGAAAAGAATTAATTTCGGATTATCATACGCTCCGAGGTTTTCATGTTTTTCCTCTTTTTTTTTTCATATTGGAAACGGTATTGAATAATGCAGAATTTTTGAAAAGAAACGTCTAAATTTGTGGCCACGAAGACGGGGGAAATTGCCGGTCATAAAAAAAAAAAAAAAGGCATTATTGTAGAATAAAAAAGAATACCTGTTTTAAATATAAAATCGAGACCTGGCGTCGGCGAAGAGGAAGCCGCTTCAAACCGGGAAACGGCTTCGGCGACTGGGAATTTTTTATATTTTTAACGTTGAGGGTTTTTTATTTTTCCTCTTGCCAGCGGCGAAGCATGGGCGGCGCGCGGGCGAGGCCTCCGCGATTAACCGAAGTCGATTGGACAGATCCGACTCGCTAAAGATTAACATCGGATAAATATGCAAAATCGGAATCCCGCGCGAGATGCGGAAAAGACACCATGCCGAGGGCTTCGCGTGTTGAGCCCTTATTGGCGTCTTTTCGCGCGAAACCCTGCAGACGCTATCGAGGATGGAAAAATTGAGGTTTAATGTTTCCCCTCGGTTGTCAACATTAAAAGTCGGCAATAAAAATAGGAAAAAAAAAAGGGAGAGAGAGAGAGAGAGAGAGAGAAAGAAAAAAAAGAGGATATGGAAACTTGCCCCGAGAATAAAACTCTTTCTAAATAAAAGAAATGTCGAAAGGAAACATGCTATTTGGTGAGTCTCGAAGCTCAGTCAGCGCCCGTACAAGATGACAAAGAATTCATGGAAGGACAATAAATATGTCTGACGCCTAAGAAAAACCACGGTCAATAAAAGAAGGAAAAAATTGACAATTTTATTTATGGCATAATTGGAGGATGGCGTACCGACCCGTGTTTACCTGGATATCATCATTCGTCACTGGTTTTTATTTTAATCAATAAAATTTAAACTTTTCCAACCGAATTTCAAAAATAGAAAACTTCATCGGATAAAGATCTCGTAGCTGCTACATTTAATGCAAAGTTGATGGTGGAAGAAGCATTGAGCCGGACGGTTCAACCAACAATTTCGAATTATTCACCGCGGCTTTTCAAAAGGAATAATTTCATAATTATAAATTTAAAAATAAAATGCATAAAATCCTGCTTGCCACATGAAGCACGGAGAACAATGGAAAATTCCTCCAATGGTTCGGCGAAAATCAAATGAAAGAAAATTCACATAAAAAAAGAGTTTATCCTTAAATATAATTTTTTTATTTAGAAAAATAAAAATAATTAAATAAAAACCTTTAATAACTGTCAATTATGTACCATGCATTTGTACTGTGCAGAAACATAACAGTATATTTCAAACGTTGTTTATTGTTTAAATAAATTCGAATTAATTATACATATGAATGTTAGATCCGCTCATGAATTATTCATATTTCTACACGTTAATTAAAATCCGAATTATCTGTATGTAACCTTGTTGCTTAGAAAAAAAAAATAGTTGAAATATTATTTTCCGAACACAATCCATAAATACGCATTAATGACAATTATTCTTTATTAGGATCGATAATTAAGATTGAAATACTTAAAGAATTAAGGAACTCAATTATTACAATTTTTTTTTTTAGAGTGGAAGAAGAAATACCCATTAGATGCGCGTCTAAAACTACAGGCAAATTAACGAAGAGAGAGATCAAATTCATGAAAATTATAATAAATACCATGTAATTTGTGTGAAAATTAAATGAGTCAGACTGCGAGGCAAAACGTGATCAGCAGCGACATTTAATAAAATTAATTCGTATCAGCGCCTTTGTTTCAAAAATCTACATTTGTCGGAACAGAACAAGGATGCACAATGCACTTTCATAAATTAACTTTTTTCTTTTTTCAACCATCCGTATAGTCTAACCCCGGTTTCACAGACTGATCACGCCACGGAGAGCCACCTCTGTATAACGCATTTATTTCTTTGGCCGCAAAAACCGTTCGGAAATTCAGGAAAATCGCGCAACACTTCTGCAGATGCCATCGGCCGAGCCTTTCCCTCCCCGGCAGAGAGAGAAAACCTCTCGACAGCGAAGAATTTTGTTCTGCCGCTGCTCGGTGAACAACTGCAGATATCTCATCACTTGGCGCTGTCCTTTTTTTCAGCGCTGCTCCTCTTGCAGAGGGACTTGTGACTGGGAACTATTTTGCTTGCGGAAAAGCGGTTAACAGAAGACCGAGGTTACCATTAATCCTACCCAGTTATATCTAGAAGCAAAGCTCGTGAATGAACGATATTAAGGTTTAAGTCTTGACTTCAGATGTGTTGTCCATCTGAAAAACCTGATGAAAATCAATCGCTGTTGAATGTTTACTTTCATTCCACAAATAAGAAAAAGAATTAAAATTATTTTAATTGTAAAAACACTTTTCAGCTTCGCTATGAAAGACCAATAAAATAAAAATCATATGCATGTATTTATATGCGATATGGAAAATAAATTTTTTTACTACGGAAAACACCTTATTCATTTATAGTTATTTCATCGGATATGCATTATAATTAGCCGATGTTAACCAGTGAGAACATTTAAAATCGTAATATAAAAATAAGTACAAATTTGTCCTTTTTTTTTATCGATAAATTCCCATGTTTGAGCATTGAAAATTTACCCTTTCTCTATATCATTAACAGGATAAGATTAATAAAGATGTATGTAAAATATAATATTAAAGGAATGGACGAAGAACCGCCTACTGGCTCCGAGAGCTCCGGTATAACAACTTTTACGACCATCTTTATTGATATTTTATTGGTTCTTCAGCATTTACGAGTTTTTTCTTTCATACATTTTTTATTCAAAATGACCTTTTCAAGAGAATTCTCCCTTTAACATGATTGGTCACTGCGAAATAAAAAAAATAATTACTACATTTTAATACCATTTTCATGTTAAACAAAGTTGCTTTCTTCTGCCTCTCTTTTACTTTATGCCCCAGTTGTTAGCCCATTTGGTCCTTAAAAAAAATATATACATATATATTAGAAAAATTTCTGAGGATAAAGAAAATTTTACAAATTTAAATAATTATGACTTTTATCATATGTTTATAGATATTATGAATACATACATGAAAAGTTAAATAATTGTCTTTGAAGTTTAATTAATAAATAAACAAAATTATAAATAATTAATTTTTGTGGCAAGATATGGATAATTTTCATTCAAAAATTTCCTTATATCACATTATTTTCGTACATGATATAAATATGATTTTTTTTAGAAAATCACTGTCGTTTGTATTCCATCCAATTTACACAATTCATAAATTTTTCGTATATGAAGTTAGACATAACGGGTAATTTTAACTTCGGCAATTGCTCCTTTTTTTCAAATTTATTTTAAGCAAATAATGAAATTTATAACCTATAAAAAAATTTGTCTTTATATAAAAGAATTAAACTATCTACATATGGGGCAAGGAGTTTGAAATATTTACTTAATAAAACAGAAATAAAAATATAAACTACTTTTTTTTGGTAGATAGTTGCACACATTTATTTTAGATTCTTGAATTCCTCAGTGGAACGAGAACTGAATTTATCATTATTAATAATTTTATTATTGCTGAGAATA
This sequence comes from Ricinus marginatus, assembly GCA_028565995.1. Classification (NCBI taxonomy): domain Eukaryota; kingdom Metazoa; phylum Arthropoda; class Insecta; order Psocodea; family Ricinidae; genus Ricinus; species Ricinus marginatus. The sequence goes on from JAOWBB010000002.1 coordinate 2,994,419, forward strand.
AATTAATAGTTGCATGGAATTTTTAAAAACTGGTGGTATAGATCAGAGTACAATAAATTATATTAACATTTAAAGTTACGCGTTGCTTTCTTATGTATTAAGAATACTAAGCTGTGCCTGAATTTAGGCCTCAAAATAAGCCTGTGAATAAGCAAATAGAAGTGTCATACCCGTAACTAAGGCATTCGGGTGAATCAAATCGCTTGGTGAAAAGTTCATTGCAAGCAAGTCATAAAAAAGAAATATAATAATATTGAACACAATAGTTTAGGGAAATGAAAATTTCGCGGTTTTTTTTGGAGTGTGAGGAAATCAAAAACGAAAAATAAAATAAATATAAGGGAAAGTATAAAAAAAGGAAGGCAGCCTCAATAAAAACCCAACGGTACTTTCACTGCAAAAGGATCTTCAACAAGTTGTCAATTTTTTGACAAAATTGGCGACAAACATGACAACACAAAAGTCGCCGCCGAAAAGACCTCTGGAAAGGTCTTTTTTACACAAAAAAATGTGAAAAGGATTATGTTTAAAAGTTTTTTACTGCACAGGAGAGGTCTTTTGAATTCAAAAATGAATACATTTAAATTGAAATGGCTGTTTTAAATATATTCATAAAAATAATTTAACGCAGATGTTTGAATCTAATGAATTCTTTCCAAATAGCAGTTTTCTTTTAAGTAACTGATTATTCACTAAAAATATATTATTAGTCAACAAATAAAAAATTTGCTTCGTGTTATTCCTCATCCAAATCTATTTCACTGAACAAGTGTTCTGATGCTATACTCACAAAAATTATTTATGCTGGAAACTAATAGTCATGATAAAAATCATTAAATAATGAAGGGCTTGTTATTAGTGATATTACAGAATGCTTCTCTTACATGAAATACGAAAGTTATATTTATAAAAATAAATTTTTCCAAGTTCTATTATTGTTATACTTAATAGCTTTTGTTATTTACAGAAATACGTATTATATTTAACAGTTTCAAGTATGAAGTCTCACTTAATGGCTTATTCCATTACGTCAATTCTGAATTTTTACAAACGGTTTGAATTATTTGATGAGGTAATCGTACAATGTGTAATTGATATTAATAAAGATTTTTTTTAGAAAAAAAGTGCTGCTCCAATTACCATATTCTAACACTTCACATATTATACATTAAGTTATGCATAAATTTACAGACAAAATATAAAAAACCCCTCAAAATTTGATTTACTTTTTTGTATTGTTATTCTTCAATTTGTGAATTGTGTTTCAGAAAACATAAACAAGTGGAAAAATGCAAAAAATGTTTTTAAAATTTTCATCAAACCTGGAAGTACAGAGTGTTCTGATATAAAAAATTGTGTAATCAGGGACACTTTAGTGAATTAGATCCTAGTTTCATGATAAGCAAATTTATTTTTTTTAATATGTTATAAACGTTTTCTTGTTACAACAGAGACATCTAGTGTGGACATCGATAACAAATTATTAAATTATTGAATCGCGGAGGCTTTTCAATATCAAGTGAATTCGAAGTGTGATTTGCTAGAATTTTCGGTCTTTCTTTACGAATAACAAAAAAAATGGTACTTAATATTAAATTAAACTATTATAATGATCAATATAGTGGCAAACATGTGCTAGCATTATATCCATATATCTGCACTTCTTGGTTTTATTTATGAAAATGCTTTATCATTGCCCTCTTACTAATACTTTTATAAATTTTTGTCTAAATGAATCGAATATCTTTATTTATGTATTTTTATGTAAATTGTGATAATAGCGTACCTTTTTAAAATTTTTTAAATTACTTACAGGCATTTGGATTACCTCCATTAAAAAGCAAATGTCAATTGCAAGATCATTTCCAATTTCATGAAAATGAATATGGAATATCTAATCCCATTGAATCTGGATGGAATTCAGCTAGACTGCAACTGGCTCCTAAACACCCTTTGGAAGTGCCTTTGAGAAATGTATGTTGTTAATAATATATTTATGAGAACTTTATTTAGAATTCTATTGATTGAAAAATGTTCTTTTAGAAATATTTAGTTATTTAGCAAAGGAACAGTAAAATTTAGGACATTTACTCTCAAATTACTATTTGCTAAATAATTTTTGAAGGGATTTTAATTTAAGCTGCTAGAGCACATAAATTTTTTTTTATTGAGAATAAATAATTTAAAATGTTTAAGCTAATAAAGAACATTTTTAATTAATTGCAGTTTAGAAATGATCAGATTAAACTTAATAATTCCGTAATGCTCTTGGCCCAAGGACCTGCAGCACCATTAATTCAAGCAATGGAATTTAGAGCAGTTAAACAGGTGCAATATTAAAATATTATATAAAATATAAATATAAACAATATATATATACAAAATAAACAATAAATATTATTATATTTATTAAAAAAAACAACCTATTAATAATAGTGAGATTTAATTGATAACAATTGTTTTTTAGGTTGGAAGGCATCCATTTTTAACAAGTTCCAATATTCATCTAGATGTTCTTACAGGGAAAGATATGGAAATGGATTTTGATGACTTTTTAAATCCTGAGGAATTTAAGGAAACCCAAGTTCATCCTCATATTTTAATGGAAAATATACCTTTAAACTCTTTCATGTAAATAAAAATTTTTAATTATAAACAGTGATGTACTACCTTTTTATAAGTTCAGTTTTTATTATAAACATTATGAATAAAGCCTGAAAATTAATGAAAAAGGATTTTAATATTTATGGTTTAGGAAAGAGATTTACTTTATGAATTGGATGGTACATACAAAATTTTGTAAAGTAATAAATGCATATGATTCATTGCATCATAAATAAGAAATATCTTTTCCATTAAATAGAAGTAAAAATAATAATACTTTCTAATAATACTTTCAATTAACAAAATTGAATAAGCTAATATGATAAAGGCATACTAATAGTATTTGCAGTTTAATAAATCATATACAAAAAATTTATACTAATGTTGCTTTACAAGTATCTTTTTATTAGTCTGATTGCATGTAAAGTGAAATTATTCATATTTCAGAGAAATACATTAGTATAACAAAAATTTCCTTCTATTATTTTTATTGTCAGCATTCTGTAATTCGTCGGCCAGATCAGAAGTTACACAATTTATATTAAATTGTATAGAAGAATTCCATTAACTTATATTATGCAAATTTTACGTTTCCGAAAGAGATAATGAAAGTATTGTTACATTACATTCATTACATTAAAAGTTGGCCCCAGTGGAAAATAACTAAGTATTTTATATATATTTCCTATATATTAATTACTTTAAATAAAAATATAAACACATTTGATCTGTCTCTTGGAAATACAAAAATTTAGGTGCGATTAAAATCTCACCATTCAGAGATCACGGAGGCTTTGTTTCATCTTTACCGGTTTTTCAAGTTTAAGTTGTTTGTTTTTAAATTTTTATATGAGTGGTAAGAAAATATTTCAAATAAAATTTTACATTTGCTAAAGCTTTAAATTATTTTTTTATTCAAATGGTCATTTTCATATTATGCAAACAGTCTAATTGTGATTAAGTAACAGTATTAGAATTAAATGTAATCATAGATCTATATTTGAAATGCATTAATAATTTTGCGATAATCATGTTTCAATTTGAGCGTCTGTGCGAAATTTCTAATCAGCTAACAAAAATAGGATCTTTGCATACGAATATACCTGATATTTTATCAATATCTGAAGACTTAGTTAGTCTTACTTATTCAATTAAACTTCAAGCAAAAACTCATATACAAAAAATAAAATGTCTGGAAAAGGTAACTTTTCCAATGAAGAACTTTACTGATTAATAATGAGAGAACTAGAGAATAATCAGATTATGTTAGCCAGAACTCTCAGTACTGTATTGATTTTCATCAGAGGAAACGTTATAAGATTAAAAAGTAAACGTAAAATTAAAGTAAAAGAGTGACGTCAAATTGCCAAATATTAAATTTTTTTTTTAAATTAAGCATTTTTACAAGAATTATATACAATATTTTCAGCCTTTCCCCAGCGGAATCTGTTGGATGTTAACTATGTTATTATAAATATTTTTTAAGCTGTTACTTACAGTTCAACTTTGAACATTAAATAATTATAAATTAAATGGTATTAAGAATTTTTATGGTTCATTCTACGTTGTTATGGCGACATGCAAGCTTTTGTTTTGATTTGTTTAAAGCTTCTGTTTTCAAAGTTAAAATTTAAATTTTCAATGAACTTCAATATTAATTTTTAAATATTTCAATTATCAAAAGTATTTACTCATTTATAGAGTGATACTTTGTATATATAAGTTTATCTTAACTTTACTACTGTATTTTAAAGTAAAAAATATTTTCTATTTATTTATTTCTATTATGTTAGAAATGATTATACAATATTTAATAGATTGAATTTTTTATTTTAATAATATGAAAATAAGAAACTATTTTTGGTATTAATTATAAATGAAGAGAAACAACTAAAATAATGAAATAGAATACTGCTGAATTAGAAATATTTATATAAAGTGTATTTCTGGTTATAAATTGTTTGTTTTGATGCATAAATTCCATATTTTTGAATTTTGACATATTTAAGTAAATATCTAATTATGTAAAAAATATTAAAAATAAATTCATAGAATTTTAAAATGCGATACCTACATTTTTTTTTTCTTAACAAGAAAAAAAGATTCAAATATATTTATTTAATAATTTTTTATAATTTTTAATTTATTTTTTGAAGACTTTTCTCTTAATTTATTACTTGTAGATTAAATATATTATTTTTGCCTTAGGAACTACATGTTTTGAGAGGTCATATTAATCTTTATGAAGAGAGTAAATCCAGATTGATTATAGAGAAGACTGATCTTAAAAAAAAATTAACAGATATAGAGGAAAGGTATAAGGGAGAATTGAAAGAATTAAAGTGCAACAATAAAAAATTACAAAATGATTTGAATGATTTGGAATTTGTGTATAAGAATACTCTTAATCAGGTGAAAGAATTGGAAAAAGACTCTTTGCAGAAAAACAGAAAAATATTGCAACTTACCAAGAATAAGACAATTGTTTTGAAAGCAGGTAAAATTATATTTATTGTATTTTTTAAAAAAATTTGAAAATAATTCAGACTATTTACATGAATTAGTTGTTTAAACAATAATGTAGAGTAGGTATTTTTTTTTTATTTTTATTGTAATTTTATAGACTAGTAATTTAAATCATATGAAATTAGAAAAACTTTATGAATAATTATAGAATATCAAATAAAATTTTAAAATTGCATACAATTATTTTCAGATCAAAAAAAAAAAAAATTTCCTAGCTTTCCAGTGTTGGAAATTTCTAAAGTGTTAAATGATCATGTAAAATTTAGAGATAAATTATGGGCATCTAGAGCTCAAGCAAATGATGTTAAAGTAATTAATATGGTGGAAATTATGGAGAGAAAGTGTTCAGCATTAAGTGAAGAATTGCGTAAATTAAAATTGGAAAATAAAGAACAGGCAGACCTGATTGATTCATTAAGATGTCAGGTAGAATGCTTTTATATGTATTTTATGCATTGCATAATTTTCATGAAAAATATACAAACTTTATTTTTATAACTTTTGCAAATTTATAAAAATGAAACTTCTACATTATCTAAAGTTCAAGATACACAAAACATTTTGTGCACTATCTGTAGTTCAAGTGTTGTTTAGGACAGCTAAATTTTTTCAACTCCTGCTGCTATAAATCACATTAGACGAAAAAGAATATTAGAATTTTCATAACTGAAAAATCAGTCTTGTATTTAAATGTGGCAAATGTTTTAAGCAAGAAACTTAAAAAAATTCAAAAAAATTTTTTTAATTAATAGAAATAAAATCAATAATTAATTTATTGTCAATATGAAATATTTAAACGAATTTTATTCTAAAAATGTAGAATCTTGATTAATACTATAAAATTATGATGATTACACTTACTACAATAACAATGATAGATATATATATAATATTATGTTTGTAAACCCGGAATTAATTAAGCTTCTATATAATTGAAGGTTAGCCAAAAAGATGAAGAAATAGTAAATTTTAAAAAACATTTACAAAATGATAAAATGAAAGTTACTGTAGATTCTGATTATTGCTGTCACTGCCAAAAATTAAAATGTAAAATTGGAAAATTAGAAGTTCAATTAATGGAAACCATAGAAAAACAGCATGAAGCCATGACGAGAGCCGTTCAGTTAGCTGAGAGGAATCATATCTTAGAAAGTAAGTTTTTTCCTCTAACGTTATATCTAAAACAAAGAAATTTTATTTTTTTTTCTTTTTTTGTCTATGAAATTGTAATTTTGTATGAATGATATTCCTAGGTTAATATTTTATCGAATTTTTATTTTAGGAGAATTGAAAGACATTGATCTTATGGCAATGGAAGTTGAAAAAGAATTTCAGAATAAATATAAACAGAATGAGCGAAATATAAAGATTCTTCAAGAAAAAATTTCCGAAAAAAGCAATGAAATAAAACGTTTGCAAAGCGAGGTTGCAGATTTACAGATTAAATTAGAGAAGGAAAAAATGATGGTGGAAAAACTAAGTGTTGAAAAAAAGACTTTTGAAACAAGTTTAGAAGATGCCATCGCCGAAAAAAAATGTTTAAATGACAAGATAAATCATTGCATTATAGTAGGTAATTAATCAAATTTTAATTTAATGAGAAGATCCGAAGGGCTAAATCGCTGGGAACTTATTCGATTTTTGCTCCTGCTATGACGTATTTTTTGTTTAAGTTTTGCTTTATTTCCATTATTTATACCGATTTCATTTAGACCATATATTTGAAATAATTAATTTAAAAGAATTTATATTGCAGTTTTGCAATATTATTCAAATTAGTAATGTTTAAGCAATCTATAAAATATCTCCTAATTATAAAGGATAAAGGAATTGAAATATTACTTTACATGAAGAATAAAAATAATTTATAAAAATGTTTAATGTATAGTATTATTCGACGCAACATGAATTCAGCAATTACATTTGCTGTAACATAACACATAACATTACCTGATTCGATAAATCATATTGGAGAAGCTCTTTGGTGCTCTTTAAGCATTTGGTCTCTGTACAAAAAAAGTTTTAATTTGCAAAACATTCTGTACTTTACTTTCACGGCTGTTGGTTTTTATTTCTTTCAGAAAGAAATTTAAGAACTGAAATGACAAAATTACAAGAAATAAATAGAAGTCTTCAAAATCAGCTGAACGACTTTGAAGGAAAATTAGGAAGTACAGTTGGAAATTTTTTTAAGGAAAAAGAAAAAACGAAATTAAAGAAAAAAAATGCTACTTTAGGGTAATTTAGGACTTTTAACTTTCTTTTAGAATTATTTTTCTTAACAGTTAATTATTTGTCCTTAAACAAAGATATAATTTAAAATACTGTTTTTTTCATGTATTACATCTCATATCTATTAATAATTTTCAGAATACCCAGTACAGAAACATCAAATCATAGAGGCGCTCAAGTAACAAAAAACGATTTAAAATTAGAAAATTGTTCCAAGTCAGATCATAGGGTGGTTGGAAAGGATAGAACACAGAAAGAAATTAATTTCTGCCATGTTGAAGGTCCCGAGTTATCCGAAGAGATTCGTCATAATTGGGATCTCTCGGAGTTGGTTCGTGAAATTTCTTTAAATTTTCGCAAAAATGAAGTCCTGAAATCATTAAATATTAATTTCTTTTCTAGAATACCAATTATGTAAGGAAATTGAAAGAATTGGAAAAAGAAATTGAATTATTAAAATATGATAACATGTGCTTAAGACAAGGGAAAATAGACAATGATTTTGTACACTGTCCATCTGGAGATTCTTTCAAAATAACATTAGATCGATTGGAGAGAGAAAGAGATATGGCTTTATCCGATGTATCGAAACTGCAGACTGAGAGGGATATTTTGCGAGAAAGAATTAAAGTAATATAAATTTTGCTCCACTTTAAATTAACCATTTGTTCGATCTATTGGATTATAATTGTCTTTTAATCAGTATCGCTTTTACGGATTAGAAGATAAGTTCCTGTTTATAAAATTAGAAAAAATACTTAACTTCTTTATGAAAAAGAGGTTATTCTTAATCGATGGTGAGGAAGTTGCTTTTAAATACACTTCACAATTGTACTATAAAAGATTTACATTTAAATTTATTTTTGATTCATGAATATGTATAACCATTAAGCAGTCAAACTTTTTTCATATCAAATAACATTTTTAACTTTTTCATATTGTCTATTTATTAATTTTTTATCGAGTGCAAAATTAAAAAAGATGAATTCTGTATTTCAGGTTAGGTTTTTTTGTATATAAATTATTATATTAACATTAGTAAATATTAACTTGTGAATTTTTGTTTTACAGTTAACAACGGAAAATCAAATTGGAGAAAATTCTAGAATGGAGCGAATTTTAATTGAAAATGAAGAAAGAATTAGGAGATTAGAATCAGAGAGGCGAGAGCTCATCAGTAGTCAGGGGTCACAACGTGCTACTTTATCTGCTTTGGAAGAAAAATGTGATGAATATAAAAATCAAATGTATAATTTGCAAACGGAATTAAATAGAATTACTGCACATTACAATCAACTTAAGTAAGAAATATTTTTTTTAATAGGAACGTAAGATAAAAATAAGATTTAGATTTATAATGATGTTACTTCAAATTTTTATTCATTTAATTTTTTAAAATCGTATTTTAAATAATTCATTTAAGAAATTTTTGATTTATTTGATACATAATTTTAAAATTATTTATCTGTTACTTAATTACTTAAAATAATATTTAAATATCTTTTCTAGAGTTCTTCAGGAAGAAACTGATCGTTCTCTTACGGAGGTTCACGGTAGATTATCGCATACTCAAACTGAATTAAATCTTACTCTCAACAAATTAAAAGATTTGGAACTCACAAATCGAGATTTGGAAGATCAAATTGCTGTATTAAAAAAAGAAAAATGTACTTTAAAGTCCAATTTGGCATGTATTGAACGTCAGAAGGATGATTTACTGGTATATATTGTTAATAGTATTATAAAAAATTAATGAGTTCTTATGATTCAACAATATATACATTGTGAATTAATTAATCATAATTTAATAAAAAATTACAAATCAAAACATTAATCAAGTATAATCAAGTACAAATCAAAGTATAAACTTGTAAAAATGTTACCAGACTAATGCAGTTAACTAATTTTTTCAATTCTTTGTGAAAATTCTTGTGAAAAATTCTTAATGAGTTGAAGTTTATAAATTAATTTTATAACGGACACGAGAAATTTAGGCAGGATCGAATAAATAAAAATGACTTGTTTTTTAAATTAATTTTTAATAATAATAATAATAATAATAAATAACTGTCCCATGTTAAATCGATTTTTAATAATTATAAAATTCTTTTATATAGAGAAAATTTGGGAAAGTTTGGATTTTCATCCTCTGAAATTTTAGACAATATGATCAAAGTTTAATCAATTTTTCGAAATTTGCTCTTTGAGTTTATCTTTTCTATTATAACATTAACTTATTTTTAGTAAATAATTATTCTAATTAAAACGCAATATATTTAATATAAAATTATGAAAAATTTTTATTTAATAAAAGTTAACATTAAAAGAAAGCTAAAAGAACAAAATTTAGATTTTTCGCTTTAAAATTTTTCTTGGATCTTCACTTTTAAAATTTTATGCTTATGTTTATTTTTATTTATAGATAAATTTGGATGAAAAAACAGAATTATGCTCGAAACACCAAGAGGAACTGAAAAACAGGGATAAACATATTTCAGAATTAAATGAGAAGATTTCCGATCAACAAAGGAAATTTGAGTGAGTTTTTCACAATTTTTTTATCATTTTTAGTTTTAAAATTTTTATGAAAAGTATATTACATAATTAATGTGCATATACGTAATCCCGTATATCTTTGGTCATAAAAATATGTAACTAATTATTTGGTAACATTATGACTCGCTTTACAAATCATTTAATAATAATTTCTTTATAACATTATCACCTAAAAAAATCTTTTCCGTTTAAAAATTGAGCTAAAGTAATAAGTGGCATTCTACAATTACCATTTTTACTATCTTTTGTGAAACCCGGTTTGCATTCGCAACGAACCCTAACTTTATATTTCCCATTTTCATATATAGAAGGCTCATCGTCTAATTTGTGTTTAAATCTATGTACTTGTCTTTCTCCTCTGCCTTGCCTCGCTGGAACAAGCCATTCTCCTTTAGAGCAAGGTCCTTCTGTGTAAAGTAAATGACATGAATTTAATTTGGGATCTTCATTTCTTTCACAAATTTTGATTTCATCTAAATTTGTCATATTTGTTCCTCCGGCTTTTTTAAATTCTTTGTCGATATTTTTTTCCTCAATGACGTTTTCAATATTCCGTCCTTTTATAATTTCCTCTTCAACTTTTTGTTCATTCCTAGAGCATTTATCAGATCCTGGGCAACTGAAATTTCAAACGAAAACATGATTCTGTTGTTGTTGTACCTTAAATTTTCCTCATCACAAGTTTGTTATATCAAAAATTATTTGTAAATTTTTAATTTCTCTTTGTAAACTTACCCACATATTCCACGATATGAAATCCCTTCGATCGAAGGTTTAATACTTCTTTCGAAAAGTACTAATTGGCCCTTTCCGCATGGTCCTCTTACCCCAACCCGATGACATGAATTGTTTTCTGGGAAATATAATTTCCCTTTAGAACAGGGATTTGCTTGACAACTGGAATTTTTATGGAGTATTTCATTTTCTTTGCAAGGTCCTCTGGTGTAGAGTCTGTAACAGTGTCCATTTGACCAAGGGATGTGCTCAGGTTTGCATACGCAAGTTGCCTTCTTTGTTATTATGTCGAGAATGAAACGGTGTCCTGGCTTGCAGGGCTCTAATCCTCCTAATTTAAATAAATTAAAATCATTTTAAAATAAATTTGAGAAACTATCTTCATCATCATAAAAAATAAGGAGAAAATGTTCAATGTTTTGTCAGTATCCTTATAAAGACCATATAAATTAACAATAAAATTTTGTCTTTATTTTAAACATCTATAACATTTTAATTTGAAGTTAGTTTTGAATATTAATCCTAAAATCTTAATACTTGCAATTTTAATAAATACAAAAATTATATTAATTAGTCCAAACTTTTCTTATTAAAATCAAAAACTGGTACGAATATTTACGAAAAAATTCCGTTGTAAATCAAAGTGAAAATATTTTTATAAGAGAATGAAATTCATATTAATATCAATATATAATGAAAATGAAAAAATTTACCTATTTCAAAACAGCGTTTAGTTTCTGGATCATAGTTCGGAATGAACTGGTTACAACCACATGTTGGGCCTGGTAAAAATAAGGTTCCTTTTTCAATACAAGGCCCCTTAGTGTAGTACTGATGACATGTTTTGGTGGAGGGCCAATAATATTTTGACAAAGGGCCATTGTTTGAACATTGGCATTCTGCTATCATAGTTTCTAAAAAAAGTGAACTAATAAATGATTTAAACCTATTAAATGATTAATATCTTATTTATGTCTAATATTAAAATTTACCTTCATTTAATACTAAGAGTTGCCCCTCAGGACAAGGTCCTTTTGAAAATTTTGGGAAGCATTCATTTGTCAGAGGCCAGAAAATTTCATTTAGACCGCACTGTTCAAGTTTTAAACAATGCCCTACTCTTTTGCTGGAAATAAAAATATATTTATTAAGGTAGATGTACAATTTTAAAAATTAAATCAAAATGTTATGAATTTATTTTAAATTCCAAAATTTTAGTTTTCTGATATAATAATTATAACGGAATATGTCTCTTAAAAATCTACATATAACTGAAATTTACATAGAATGTCTAATTAACATATTGCAAAATATATTAACACTATGTAAGATTTTTGCTTTATAATACTAACCCGTTTATTGAAGGAATAGGTGCGAAGTAATATCCTTTTTCACAAGGTCCGTTACTATAAATAGGATAACAGACCTCTGAATCAAATGTCTGCGCTGTTTTGGGAGGACATTTGCATTCTCCGATTATTTGCTCTTCAGCATCTTGCGTTGGACTCAGTTCCATTGTTTCAGGGCAGGGAAATCCTCTCTGAAAGATTCTATAGCATTTTCCATCTGTAAAAAAAATCCACAATATAATGTTTAATTTTCAGTGTTATATTTTAAATAATTTATCATATTTACTTTTCGAAATGAGATTTACATTACCTTTCGGCCAATGGAGCAGCAGCCAACCCCCAGATTGGTTTGCACATTTATTCCGAGCAGGATCAGCCCAAGGTGGAGGCAAGATAGCTCCGTTTGCAGTAAAAAATAATAGTGCTTCTATTAGCGTTACTAGGTTCATGCTGCTTACGACGATAGAAGGTTTTAGAAAGTTAATAATTCTGAAATAATGTAAGTTTAAAATGTCATAAGGGCAAATAATGTGTAAAACAGAAAAAAAATATCGCAAACGAACATGGTTTTTAAATTATTTTTATTATTAATTCAATGCCAAGAGATAATTTTTATTTTGAAAATAAAAATTGCATTATTCCCATTGCAAATCACAGCAGAAGGATTTTCTCTGTATTATTTTAAAATCAAGCTTTTTGATTATTTGCATTTTTTTGATTGCATTATCATATAAGCAGTTACAGAGATCGAAATCATAAGAGTACTTACCGGCAGTCTTTAATATTGGAAGTTTGTATTTTAAAATAAAATTGTAATTTGTAATTCAACTAAAATTTTTGTTCTTTATACTTTATCTATGAATGTAGTTCCCAGTAAAAACTTGAATTTCATTTAAATATGAAGCGGATGCAGATCAGTATTAAATAGATCTAGTTGCCAAATAAACTGACCATAATTTTTTTATAAAGAAAAATGAATCATGTGGTATTTGCAAAATATTACTATCTTACTCAAAGGTCACAGCTTATCCTTTTACATATATTATATTATAAAATGAATACACTGCATAGGCTAAGTGAATGGCGCTCGGTGTAATGCTGCCATTGGATGTAATTGTACTTACTAAATGCCTTAAATATTACCTTACGTTACAGGCAAGAAGCATCCGTGTTCACTCAAAACGGCGCAGAATGTTAAAGTTAAGAATGTTCTCTTCTCAAAAGCTCAGTTAATCGAATGAAATTCTTCAATGAGTTTTTAATTAATTGAATTATAAGCTGACATGGCGTTTTATAATTTTCACAATTGAAATCATTCTTTAATGTGAAAGAATTGAGCCGAGATCATTCGTGTCATATTATATCATTTTATGACAGACGCGGTTTTAATGATCTACGTAAACGCTCCATAAACTGATAATTAGTTTATGTGTAAAATTATAAACATTATATCTTAACGGGATCGTGCATATAGAAATTTTAGCACTAAATCTTTAAATCCACTCAATAAATTTATTGTTAAGCAAGTTTTATCTTAATATATACATCCATATATATTTAATTAATGGCAGTCTTCGTTTAAATCATATAACTGAAAATGTAATTGGTCTTTATTGCAAAACGAGGAGACATGAAACTTATACTTCGTTTTTTCTTTTAATAAAATTTTTTCGGGAAACGATGTCAAAATGTTGATATATTAACGTATTTCAAAAACCAAAATGCATACATATAAATAGGTATATTCATAAATACCAAGCTTAATGTCAGAACGTCAAAATCATTAAATAGCAATTAAATAAATACGGCTTAGATATAATATTACAACAGATAAAAATTAGAAATTTTCATTTAAAATTAAACTTAAGGGAAATTTTTTAATTAAATTAATAAAAGGAGGCACAGGAATCTTAATAATTATGATAATATTTTTTTTAACCAAAAATAATAATTTCAGCAGTAACAGGCTTTTTTAGTTTATTAATTGGAAGTCTCACAACAAACTGATTTATACGAAAGAATAAATTTCTTGAGAATCCTTTATTTATTTTACTGTTCTTATTTTTAAGTTTTAATGCTTTTCAATATTTAAAACTAAATGCTTCGTGAATTTTTTTTCTCCTCAATTTAAATTTTTATATTCATTAAAAAACAACGAAATTAGTATGAAAAAAGAATTTTAATAATTAACATTGCGATACTTATTAACCTTTAGAATCAACATTTCATGCAGTTAACACTTGCTTAAAATGAAATTATACTAGTTGATAAAAATCTTACCGTTAATATTTTGATCCATGAATATCGTTGTGCAAAGAAATTCTTCGAATACGTTTCATCAATAGCTCATTTCGTTTCCATTGACATACTTCCATCCCAATACAATGTTATGCAATTCATGTATGAGTGCACACATATCGGGTGTTCACTTTTTGAAATCCCATTTTGAAGTGTTGCAAATATTTTCAGTTCGGAATTCCCGCAATTATTAATCATACACCAGAGCACAAATTTCCATTTATCTTTGTTTGTCCGACAATAGATTTGTCCGTGTCAAGGTTAAAGAGCTAACGATTTTTTCAAACTTTAATAGTTTTGATCGAAAATGATTAATGTTAAATATTTTTCGCTTTAAAATAATTTTAACAAATTTTGTTCGTATGTAAAAACTCTGATGTTTAATAAAACATTTTCGTTGTTATCGCTTGGAAAGTGTGCGACTCGACTGAGCCAGAGATGATATAACAGTGAAACACGATTAACAACGTTATTTCCTACTATATACAACATCGTTGTGTCCCAACTTATATTAAATTTCGCTTTCATTTTAATGAGATCCAGCCCAGTTGACCTTATTATTAATAATTTTTATTTGCACTAGCAAGGACTTCGTAACATAATCGAAATTTAATTCCAAAGTCAGTATATTATTTTGTTTTTCGATATACATCGGTTATGAATTTGTTTCGCATATGCTAAATATTGCCCAAAAGAAACAGTATAAATGAAGATGACACATTCTAAACAAATTTTCTCGTTTTGAAATAGTCTCGGACATATCGTAATAGATTGTCATATTTTTAATCTTTTCCTCACGGAAGAATTTTGTTTCAAACTGGTTTCTTTTATTCAGATCCATGATCGCATAATATTTCCGCGTGATGTGTTAGTTTTTTTATCTTTATTTATAAAAACATGCAAAAGCAACATACCTACGCTCCATAAGAAAAGATAATCAGTATTTAACTTATGCATGTCATTATATTTACCGCTAGCTGTGATTTAATTATTTTTCATCTATCTATTAAAATTATCAAATTAAAACGTTCTCGTTTTTCCTTCCTTTTCTTAATTTTTTTTGTTTAATGCAAAATTCATAATTTCTCTTAATTAGTTTTTATTTTATAAAACTTCTGGCTCTCTGTTATTACCATTGGAAGTATGTTTTCCAAAAAAGTTTATACTGATACTTATAAAATATTCATCAATAATTTTCAAATTTTCTTTAGCGCACCTTTCAAGACAATTAGTTAACTTTTTAAAGTGCGAAAGTAATAACATTTTCGTTTTACAGTATGTCCAGTTCTAACATTGTAAAAACGAAAAATTGTGAGGATCGATTTTATTTCGATATATTAAGAGTATTGAGTATTCATTTTCTTACTTCGGTTTTATGATGTTCATTCTTTTATACCTATTCCGCATTTTCCAGGTTTGCGCTTTAACCTTAAAAACTTATGATTAATGTTTCGAAAAAGAAAATTATGCATATGTCCGAGATGTTATGGCTTCAAGTAGTTATTTATGAATTCCGTTGTTAAATATCAACCCTCCGGTTTCGAAGTAGAAGAAATATTCTTCTAATTCGAAAAATTGGTTTTTCAACTTTCACAATTTACATAACAAACATAATAGGCGATTTAATAATTAATCGTTTCTAATATGATTTTTTTCATCACATTCATAATTTTCATGTAAATTATTATATTTCTAATATTGAATATGAAGTGAAAATTTAGTGGCTTATTTTGTATAAAGCCAGAAAAAATTATAATTTCTTAATCCCTCAATAAATAAACTTAATTATATATAGATTTTTTTGCATCATTCAGTATTTTTATTACTAAAAAAATCATATTCCGCGGTGACATATTATTTTCAGTATATTATTTCTCAATATTCCATACATACTACTACTTCATTATTATAGGTTTATTAATTCCCTAACGAATCATTGTTTCAGTTTGATTACAAAATAATTGAATAGAATCTTACCATTAAGGTTTTAACAGAAATATATGTTACTATATAATTAAGTAAGAAAAATTATAATCATTTAATAACTGGTGAAATTATTCAGCCCTATTCATTCATAGTTCTTCAAATGATAACTTTTTTACACACACATTAAAAATTTTAGTTTATTTTGATTGTTTATAAGTGAGCACATATTTATCTGCAATTTAAACTATAACATAAAGTCGTGAAGAAAATATTCGTGCAAAATATGCCTAATCACAAGTTCATTGAATGATTTGTCTAATATGTAACTATTACGCTAAGAAAACGAGAATATCCGGTATAGTCAAAATCTTATTTAATTAACTTCCTTTTATTATTTAGTTTTTTTATACTGACTCTCATTAATATTGCGTTATTTTAATTAATTTGTATTGACACCTTGTGTCTTTTCATTTTCGCAAATAATAAATTTTGTTGGGAAACAAAAATGGGTTTCAAGAAACATGTCAATTTTTCTGGCAAGTACATGTGTTAATTTAGCGTATGCAAGCCATATTTATAAACAAGCCATAATAAAACAATTTTAAAGAAATTTTTTAATAATAAAAGTTTCAGTAAAATTGTAAGTATATGAATAAGTTAAATATATCCATGAATAAATTTTTAGTTCCTTGAATAAATATCGGTTATCTTGTAATCTATTTGTTTATTTTTTAATTTAATTAATTTTATATGCTTTTAATTTTTGTTAGGTTTTTAATAAGTACTTCATATATTTCTACAGTTTAATTTTAAATGAAAAAACAGCGGGAGACCATATGATATTGAATTTAGAGCGTGATATTGAACATTTGAAAGAAGATCTGGATAAATATGATAAGCAGAGAGAATCTTTAAGGAGAGAAAATCGAAGATTACAGGATGACTTGACATCAGCCATCAAAGATTGTCATCTGGCCAGAAGAGATTTAGATTGCGAGAAAAAAGAAGTGGACAACCTGAAGCGACAGCTGCAGCAATATGTTAACGAAGTCAAAAAAGCTGAAGAATTGCTTTTAAAAAAAGTAAAAGTCTGATACTATTAATTTTTTCTATGATTAATTTTACTTGGAACTCGACAAGATCTAAATTTATTACTATTTACTTTTTTAATATTTAGGGATTTAATGTAAATTCCGATTTTATTTTCATATTATTTATTTTAAATGTATTTATTAATTTATATATATATTTGTAAATAATGTTACATCATTAAAATCTATACTTATTAGTTGTCCTATTTAATCTTTTTATGAACAATTTTAAGTGAAGTTTTTCTAAATGGAACAAAACATTTCTCCTTTTACAATTCAAATGCCTAAGAATAATATTTATTTTAATTGATTGGCTACAATATACTTATTTATTAATCCTTTTATGTAATTTTCATTACGTTTTCAAACGTACTAAATTATATTTTTTTACTTGTTAAAAAATAGGAAAGTGAACGCAATGAAATGCTGGATCACTTTCGAAGTCTCAGCCTAGAAGCAACAGCTTTGGAATCTAATAACCATTCATTAGAATCAGCAATGGAAAACACGAAACTGGAATTAATTGCCGCTAGAAGTAAACTAATGGATTTGGAACAGGAAGTCGTAACAAAAGATAGCTTGGTGAAAAGTTATGAAAACCAGGTAAAATGATAAACTAACTATACTGAAATTATAATTAATACCAATTTCTTATGAATTAAATAATTATTTTCTTCTTCAGAGCTCCTATAATAAAGGAATAAAATTTTATCACAGAAAATTTATTAATAATAATAGTAATTAAATAGACTTGATAAGATATCGTTCATAGAATGCAGATTTCAGCATCCCAAAACATGCGTCGGATGAATTACATTACTTATAAAACCAGAGAATGAAACCTTTTAAATATAACATAAAGCATAGAAAATCAAACAACCTTTCTAAGGCATCACTTCTATGGTAAATAACATAGAGAACTATAGAAAATAATTATGCAGCCGACGTATCATATGATTCTCAGCCTGAGTCAAAAAGTCGAAACTGAAACTAATCCTGCCCTACACATTAAATCAGATAACCATCTGCTCCCAGTAAGCAATATACGGAAAACATTAACATGCAGTACATTAGCTAAACAAATGAGACTCACACGCATAGCTAGTAAGAAAAAAATAACTCGAGACAGAAGGTTTCGGGTTAACCGTTTTGAATATTCATTCCTAATATCACAAAAAGCAAATGATTATATATGCAATATGATTGCGTTGCGTATGCATATATGCATATTACATATATGATATATGCATCATGCGTTATGATGTTATAGCAAATGATTATAGATATGGATTGTGCGTTACCAATGACAACAACATACAAAATAAAGGAATAGAAACAGCAGTGAAAGATTTTCTCTAGAACCGACATCTAACAAATATGGAAGCAAATATAGTGACAATATTGTCACTAATAATGTCTTCTGGCATTCCTTCATCAAACATCTTAAGGCTCTGCCATTTCCGACATAATGGATACACGCAGGAGCAAATGGTGGTCATATTGAAGAACTGACACATATTCAACAAACTCCTCAGCTGAAACAATATTTAACAGACAGATTAACCCCTATTAATACCTCTTTATAGCGACGCTTAGGGAGAAAGATATGAACCAAGCGAAAAACATCTTTAGACAGAAAACAAAATTTTAATAATATTAATTTTAAAACAATTTTTTAAAATGAATGGTTTCAAATTACGGTCACTAAAAATTTTAAAAAAGGTTTATTCTTTTTGATCCTTCTATAATGTATCAAAAATTATCAATTTCTTTTCAATTAGATTGTGGATTTAACGGCTCGCGTTGCTGAATTGGAAGCAAAACTCAAGCACGAATCTGAAGAAAGATATCGTGTAGAAGAAGATTTAAATGCTTTAAGAGATTTATGCTCTACGATTGATGAACAAAGAGAAACTCTGAAAAGGCAAGCCAATGATTCAGATACTGAAAAACTTCAAGTAAGTAGTTTTTAATTACTTCCTGAAAACATACTTCCTTGTCTAGTATTAATGTATTACTGAATAATTTGTAATTTCATCAATAAGCTCATTAACATTTTTAGAGATTTAAGGACTTTTTATGAATTCTAGCTAATGAATGAGGTTCAACGTTTGAATGATGAATTCGAAGGCTTAAATCAAAAACTGGCTCATGAACGTACAGTTGCACAAACATTGGAAAAATCTTTATCACACAGCCGTAAAGAAACAATGGAACATAAAATAAGCAACAAGGATCTTCAGACTCAAGTTCAGCAGTTAAGAATTAAAATTGATGAACTTACTCAAAAGCTGTGAGTTTGATTTTAGCATACACTTTTGTTTTCTTCACACAATTTGTAACTTTTTCAATGATAAAAATTTACGAATTTCATTACCCGAAATCTGAAATAATTCTTATGGTCGCATCATTCAATAGAGCTTGACAATTTATGATCAATAGTTTGGTTCTTTGCTTGATTCCATTTCTTTTTTTGAATCGATTATAAATTTTGATACAATTTTTTAGCTGAATGCTGCAATTATTATTAATAAGTTTTATCATTTATTTGAATACTATGGTAGCATTGAAGAAAGTTATACGAAACTACGAGACTTCAATAATCGAGTTTCATTGTTACTAGTTCAAAATTGTTTTCAGTCATGATTTTCTTTGAAATTTATATATATATTTTAAAAAAATATGTTGACCAAGGCTTTTTATTTAATTCTTATTTATTTACATTGAAAAGTTCATGAAAATACATAACTTATGTTTAATTCAAAAATATATATCCATTATTTATTCAAATTTTTATTAAAAAGGGCTTTTTGACTATTAATTTTCAAATCTTGTTCATCTGATTACTTTTCGTCATCTTTTTAATAATCATGCAATAAGATTCTCCGTTAATTACATTCGATTAATTAACTTAATAGGAAAGAGGGTGATGTTTTTAAAAGTAGAGGCAAAACGATATTTTACATATTTATTCATGTTGTTATTGTTAATGTAAGAATCCAATTTCATAACATAAGTTAACTTTTTTCCACATATTAAAAACAATATCGTAAATATTATTTTTAGTGAATCGGAGTGTCAAAATGTGCAAAAGTATCAGAGTCAGTGTGCTGATCTCAGTTGTCAAGTTAGTGAATTAAGAAGAGAAGTGACAAATGCGCGTTATGAGAAAGCGAGAGCCCTGGAAAACAGCAGACGGTAAGAACTCACCAATAATTGTATAAAATGTGTATCTGCATTGTAGAATTATTTATGTTCGGTTTTATGAATAAATGCTTTTAGAATCAAAGTAATTTGTGATTGTGCTCTAGTTTTAATATAATTATAGAATTTAGCGAAATTTTCTTTTTAAAATTAATTTAAAATGTATTATTAGATAATGCATTGATTTTAAAATTCAATAATATATATAAATATAACACAATAAAATTATCCGATGGGTAATAGGCGTCGAGGAGTCATAGAATATTTTTAAATATATTCTAATGTGGTAAATAATTCTTTAAAATATTAATGTTTTATAATTAAACCGATTATAATGCCCTGCAATTTAAAATGCTCCAACACCTTATATTTGATACATATTAGATTAGTTGTAATTTAATAAAACACTTTTAAAGTACATTAATTATTCAGTTGTGTTATAATTTATGACTTGGAAATCTGTTTCCAGCAAAGAATTTTGAAATTCACATGAATCGGATATTATTTGAAGTTCTAAGTGAAATTTAACAGTATTCTTTAAATAGTAGAACGTAAATGGAGAATACCAAAA
>JAOWBB010000002.1:3015610-3148732 GCA_028565995.1 Ricinus marginatus
TAAACGGTGATTTCGAGGTAAATTCCTCCTGGGACCTTCTTTAAGGGAAACAAAATTTTTAAATAATTTTTTGTTGGTTGCAAAATTTTGTGTTATCGAAAAACTGAAACTGTCAGTTTTGAACGGGACCAGTTTATTGCATTTATTGTTCGCATTTTGATCGAAAACAATAATTTTCATTCACTATTCAATGAGAAATTTTACTAATTTTCGGTGAAGTGAAAGGAAAAAACAATTTTGAGATTATTTTCCAGTGATTGGAGACCAATACTTTGATGTCAATAAAATTGACATTTCCACTCGTTTCTTTCTGTTGGAACAAAACAATATCCCATTGCGTCCCTTTTTCCTTCTCTTTTGGTCTCTAAAAATAAGAAAGAAGTTCATAAATAATGTTTGAATGTTTTTCGTAACCCGGGGCAAAAAAAAATTTCATTTTCTTCGTCTTGACGAGTCACGAAAGTGGTTTTCAGCGTGAAAAGTTCAAAGTAATTCTTTTTATATGTCACTCCACTTATAAAATTTATTTCATTACACCCGGTTTTTGGAATACAAAATTTTCGTTACACATTTAAATCTAAAGAATCTAATGAAAACGAAATAAAGGAAAGAGCTCGAGTGAGATACAAGAAATCGGGTCCAAATGAAAAAAAACTGAATTCCAGTTTTTTCCCCCGCATTTGAATAACATTATTTCGCCTTAAATATCACCGAGCATGTTTTTTAGCTTTAATTTGTTTCTTATTTATTTTCCTTTTTCCTAGGATGCAGCGGTGAATGACGGTTCCAATAGTTTCTAACAAAGGGCGACATTCAAAAAATGCGATGATAGAGAGATTTAGTGGAATTTAATAAGATTTTTTTAGGTTTTGATAGAAGTAAGGGATGCTTCGGGAACAACCTTATAATGCCGCTTTCTCTGGCAATAAAAAGAAAATAAGTTTCATCTTTTGTTGCTGTCGATGGAAAATAAAACCCGGCTCATTTCTACTTATTTAGTAATTCTGGAAAATTCTTTATTCCTCCATTTTTTTCTTGGGACAAGAAAAATAAAATTGTAAGACAATACCGAGAAAGAAATTTTCGTTTCCTTTTATATCACAAACTACAGTATTTCCTTTTTTATATCTTATGGATGATTCAGTACTTTGCTCTTCTGTTAAGGAGCGCAATTCATACTTCTTGCTCTCCAAGAAGGAACAAGAACTCATGTTATAAAGATGCATTCTTTGTCCCGAATTTTCTTTTCCCGTAACAAAAGGATAATTTTTCAAAGATTCATTATTCCCTAGAGAGAAGTGGATTTTCCGCAGATCAATCTAGGTTTTCCGAAGGATAGGAGTAAATATTTCTTATTCGGTCATTTAAACGAATGCTTTGCCTGGACGTTCGAATTTTCGATGAAAATTCGTTTTTGGAAATTCGTTTATGCTTGATTTGTGTAAAACGGACATGACTAATGGTTTCTTAACTTTTTTAACGTTCATCTTTTTAAATACAATCCTTAAGTCATGGGTTTGCACAGATAAACTGGGTCGGTTTATTAAAATTCGCTAACTTACATTAAAATATTTATTATAAGGAAAGGGTTCTTATAGGAATTTTATGGTAAAACATTGTAGATACTAAAGTTTTTAGGTTAATTGCATAAAACGAAGGCCTTATTTTTAATTCACAGCCGAACAGAAAAATAGTTTATCATTAGAGAAAAAAAGAAAATTAAATTATCTAAAAATTGATCTTTGTGCGTGAAAGGAGAGATGTGGAAGTAGGAGACTCGGCATTTTTCGATCATATATAATTGGCAAAAATCATTCTCCTGAGTCGTCCAAAAGAAATATCTGACTTATAAAAAATTAATTTTCAGAAGGATCGACCCGATGAAGAAATTCACAGTCAGAAAACTAAAATACAGCAGTCAGACAAGGAAATGCTTTCTCTGTCAAGCTCCAGCCGGGCTTTGGGATGCAACGTGTAATAGACGTGGAAAGAGAAATGATACAAATTAGATTTTCTGTTTTCCAGAATTAAAATCGAAACTCAAATACAATTGCGCGACATTCCGAATCTTTGAAATATAATTTTCCTACAGTATCAAACTTTTTTTCGTCAAATCATTTGGAACATTGTTTTTATTTTCTCTTTAGGCATTATTAAATATGAAGCTCAATACAGAACCCAATTGACATTGCTTAAAATTTGATATTATATGTTTCATCACATGTGCATTCTTCAATTAAATTTTTTTTATTTTACATTAGACATTCAGATAGACCGAACTTTCAAAATTCCTTATGGTCAGCTACTATTTAATTAGTATGTGAATTCGTGAACACCTTTTAAAATTAACGGAAATGAGTAAAAAAATAAAAAATATATAAGAAAGGTACGTCTTATGCAAATAATTAGCATTATTCTCCAAAGGATCGGCTTTACAAAGATGTAGTTAATTTCAAATGAACTCGTCGGGATAGTAGTCTTTTTATCCCGCAAAAATTGCATTAGAAGCTGTTGTTATAAAACGGTTTTTTTTTTTTTTTTAATGCACCTTCTTGACATATTGAATTTATGTACGAACGAAATAAATTTTTCTTCCATCATGATATTTTTGGTTGGCCAGAAAAGAAAAGATTAATTGTTAACGTTATTTCGTTTCTTAAGCTGCATTCGAATTTAACCCAAGTTTGACCTCTCGGTTGGAGGCGAAACCTTTTGAAATACTCGCGATTCTTTACCGGAATTATGGCGGCGAAGCTTAATTAATTTTGGATCGTGTTTCAAAGGAACGGGGAAAGAGTGTTAAAAAAAAAAAAAAAAAAAAGAAAAAACCGGGAAAATTTCATTTTAAATTCACGGGACTTGAAAAGTTTTGCCGATTGTGGGAAATTCGCGTTTCGTGATTCCAGGGAGTGGGTTAAAAAGGAAAAGCGACGTGGCGCCAGGAACGTGGCTTTTCTCAGTCAAGGTCGCAACCATCGATCCAACTAAAGTTTTCCCGGTCTCCGTTAAACTTTTCGCATTTTAATCCCGTTCGGGTTTTCCGGAACGTCTCCGTACGGTGGGGAAACGTCTCCAACTGCGCTCCGAAATCCAAAATCGTCTGTCCCCCGCGGTCGGAAACAGGAATTTCCGATGTACATCGGTTCACACGAGGCATAAAGTCCTACAGGACTTGTGATTTCGCGAGAAATCGCGGTCTTCCGCAGTTTTACGGTACGAAAAATAAATCACGTCGGTGCCACTGGTCGTCAATGAGTTTACTGAGTTTTCCGCGGCGGTCGGGGCAGCGGACGTTGCCGAGGGGGAAATCGCTGATTTTAGCAACCATTTTCGCTTCCCATTTGTCGGTCAGTCCAACGGACGCAAAATTAAAGTGAAATGTTGCTGACGCTCACGTAGCGATGTCTCCTCATCCGCTGCGGAGGAAAGTCCAACGGCGGGCGTCGAGCTTTAGAGTCAGCGCGGTTTTCTCCCGTGCAGCGTTAAAGTCCGGGAAAATTTTTTCTAAAAGAATCAATTGTTATCATCTTAAATGATTAAATATAATTTTCGAAGCTTCTTATTAAACGAAACGTATGGAAGAATAAAAATTGAAAAATTAACTTGATGTTATCCTGTAAATGATTTACATCGCTTATGTGAAAAATGATTTATTTCTTCGCTACGTGATATTCCGAGTTCGTGTCGGAGCAATTATTTGTGTTTTAAATATTCGAATGAAAAACTGAAAAGGAAATAAAGGAGAAGAAATTTCAGCGATGCCTTCGAAAGAGATATTTTCAAAACGTAAAACGGGGAAACGATGCTTTTGCATAATGTATTCGGTCCATGTTGAAAAATGGAGCCACCATTAGGATCGGAAAATAATTGTTAGGATTGCGTGACCAAACTCTTAAAGTTAACTGCGATCCTAACTAGTTTTTCCAAGTTTCAAAATCAACTTCCGCTTTTATTGTGAAAATTCAAAACCGCATACAATTTAAATCAAAGTTAAAGAGTTTTATACAAATGTCAGTTTTACAAATAACAGAAAGACCTGTACTTTCGAGGAAGAAAATAAAACGAGGACGAGACGCGAAAGTGCGGCTTCGACGCTTCTCCTGGACCTACACGAAGACTTCATTCGCCCCGAAAAATCAATCGGTTTCCTCCTTTATTTCCTGCTCGAAGGATTTTCCGATGCCCAAGCTCGAGAATGCTCAAAAAAACTTGACACGTTAATAAAAATTTTAGTTTCCATGCGACAGAGCGACAGAACTCAATGCATGACTGAAGGAGTTAAGAAAACTTTGAACCGGTTTCTGTTCTTTTAACAGCGTGAGATTTGAGGCCGCGGGACAATCAGGCGAGAAATAATGGAAAATCTGATCCGGAATCCCCGATTTTTGTGTCTGATTTCGAAAAATTTGTTCCGAAAGTGGATTGAGACAACTTATATCTATGTCCAGATTTCGAAAAGGTTCGCTTTTCAGTTTCAGAATCGCATTCTTTCGATCAATTATCAATCTTTAAGCTACATCTGCGAAGCCTTGACAATAAAGTAAAGAAATTTAAAAAAAAATTCAAATGAAACGATCTCCATTAAATTTAGAGTATTAACATATATATTGTATGTACATATATTATATAATGTATGTATGTATATATATATTCCAAACCACATTGACTAAACCGCGAAGCCTTAAATTATTTATATCTTGTCTCATGTTCTTATTCGATTAATACCAAAAATATAATATTATTATTAGCTTCTCATCCTTGCATTTTTCTACAAAGAAAGCATTATTTTATAAATCTTCGTAAAGTTATTGATTTTAATATATATTCACACCCAAAATTATTTACAATATAACGATTTGTAGTCTGTTAAACTCAATAATTGCATCGTGTGATATTTCATGTATCAAAAAAATTTATGAAATATATATGTATATTTATATATATATATGTGCCATCTTTCAAGTTCTTTCATAATTTTTCTGCAATGGTTTCGCATTATTGTGTACGAAACCAGATTATCATTCACGTCGCTTTCATAAAGGATGAGCTCTTGAAACGACTATTTACGTGCAGCAAAATTTTCATTTGTCAGTTGTTATAACGAAAACGCTGCCATATTCACAAAGAACAGTTTTACATAAAGTTATTTGAAATGTTTTTCAGCTTTGAAAGCAGATTTCGAGCGCAGAATACCGTGTTCAAAAAGAAGTCCAACCATCTGGAAATTCAAAATATTTCTTTGAGTTTCCCTGTTTAAATTAAGTCAAACAATTTTGAAAAAATTGAAGTTCGAGTTTTGGAAATAGAGAGAAAATTGCCAAAAAAAAAAAAAATGTATATTACATGCACGTGAATTCAATGTAAAATGTGAATTTTTGTTCAAAACACTTCCAGGTTTTAACTTATATTTTCCTTTTATTTCAGGCAACGAAAAAAAAAATTTAGGAAAATAAACCAATACATATCATAAGCAAGACTTGAATAACATAACCGAAACATATCAATCTGCACAAAAAAAAATTTAAATATAAAAAAATAAAGATAAGGAAAATATTTTTAACAGTACTTAAATCTAAAGGTCGCTTTATTTTAACCTGAAACATTAGTTTATTAGGAAAGTACATTTGTAATGTGAAATTAAGAACTTTTGTCGAAACAATCTCGGATGACAGACGAAAAGCGCGATAGTCTCCAGTTCGGGATCTAAGACTGCAGAAGACGAGCAAGAAGTTGCCGATGAAAAAAAAATATTTGAAAAAAGCTGAAAGAACGGAGTAAACTATGGGAAACATTACATGAGACACAATGGCGAAGTCATTATGAGGCTAGTGGAAGGAGATCCAGCCGAATTTTTATCCATTTTGGGACTGAACCGCTCAAAGCTGGTCATTTTCCTAATTTCGATCACTTTCATATCCTTGTTCTTAACGTTCAACGTGTTATACGACAGTGCGGTGTGCAGTCTCGAAAATAATCCAGCATCGTCTTTTAGGGAAAATGGTGTGGCAATAAACTTTATGGACAACAACTTTATACTAGACGGCAGGAATGTGGTGTACACGAATCGAGTACACTTTCCGAGGACCAGCCGAAGGCTTCCTCAGGCAATTATAATCGGAGTCAGAAAATGCGGCACTCGAGCCCTCCTCGAGATGCTCTTTCTGCATCCGAACATTCAGAAAGCGGCTGGAGAGGTTCATTTCTTCGACCGAGACGAAAACTACTACAAGGGCCTGGACTGGTACAGGAAGAAGATGCCTCACTCCTTTCGGGGACAGATCACCATCGAAAAGAGCCCGAGCTATTTCGTGACGCCAGAAGTAAGTTGAATTCCTTCAGTTCTTTTTGAAACAGTCCTGGAAAAACCAAGTCTTTTATACGGGAAAAGATTTTATTCACTTATTCAAGTAAGAAAATGCACGGTCCTTCGAAATGCAAGAGTTTCCCTTTCCGTCGCAGTTTAATTAACATATTCGAGGCAGATGTCTTGAAGACTCACAAAACATGCAATGAAAAATGCTGTACGTGAAGCCTTGTTATTGTTATTAATCACGCAACTCGCCGACCATTGAGAATAACATTTTAATAAAGAATTTGAAAATCAATCTTCGAAATATATCCACATTGAAAGCGTTCAAATGGCCCTGCTAAACCAGTGCCACACGCCAAATCGTGGTCCTTGTCCGGACAGGAAGACCTTTACTCTGCGCTCATTATATTCTTGTAGAGCAAATGAATTTCTCTTTTCCTTGTATTTTCAAGCTCATTAGAGATTCGGTTTAAAACTGCTTGATATAGCTCAGATTTTCAGTTTCGTCTCGAAATTTATCCCATCATTAAATATGCTTTCTGCAGATATACTATTCCACAATTTCCAATTTTTGAATTGTCTAAAAATTCACATTATTTTGGTTCCGCAATTTTCCCCGTGCAATGAATCTGAAATGAAATACGTGGTGAACGATATTTGTTAAGAAATATTACCAATAGGTTAGGATTATAATATTATCAGTATATAAATATGTTATATAACATATAAATTAATATAAATAACAAATATAATTAATATATAAATAAATATATAAAATTATATAAATAATAAATATAAAAAATATATAAATTAATATATTATATAAATATTATCAGCAGAAAGAAATGTCTCATTTCTGGAAAGCCTTCTGCCTATGTAATCGTCTTCATCCATCCTCATTTAATAAATCGTTCAAAAATTCTTGTATAAAAAAGATAATTTAACGCAATATTTATGTATTATCCCTGGCCAGAAATAAATTAATCTGATTCCCATCATTTCGACTCCAGAATATCCTTTGTTTGGTAGAATGTTTCACTCATTTTGTATGGTTTACTGTAATAGACGTTTTCTTTACTGATGATTCATTTTATTTGGAGAAAAATGTAAGCAAACTATGATTTTTTCGAAATCTGTTCTCATTCCTATGCCGTGGGAAGAAAACTAAAATGAACAATCCGTGACTACACGGCTCCATCAATTCTTAATGATACACTTACCATAAGTTTATGGCATCTCTGTGCATGAAGCATCTGCCTCGAATATAGCAATAAAAGCTTATTTGAGTGAAAAGCATTGGCTGACAAAATTGCTAGTTATAACTAGCGAAATGTAGAAAATAAAACGAAATAGATTTCCGCCTACAAAATAAAAAAAAAGTCAAAAACTTTTAAAGTAATGATTCATAATAACATTCCTTATTATTTACAGCTTTCGTCTTCTTTCTAATAAAACAATAAATCAATAAATTTTTCTCCGCATTTCACATTTAATGTTTTTCAAAATAAAATTAATTTTACTATGGAAACTCTTGAAATATATCGACTTTTTTTCCATTCGTTTGAAAGAAAAAAATACTTTTATTTCTTCATACCAGTTATCCTTCATTACATCGGTAATTTACTGTGCAATTCTCTACAAGCTCATTTCGAAAAGCTTCGTTTCGATTTAAACGATATTTTCTCGTTTCATCAGAAAGAAACTTTAAGGTAAAACTGAGGCCAAAAATCAAAATTCTCAGCCAATTTTCAGACAATTCAAAACCCACCCCCGTTTAAAGTGTTTGTTTAAGAAAGGCTAAGCAAAATCTTTCGGTCTTCAAATTCACATCTTATTCTTCTTCCTCAGGTTCCGGAGAGAATAAGAGCAATGAATTCAAGTGTCAAGTTATTATTAATTGTAAGAGAACCGGTCACAAGGGCCATTTCCGACTACACGCAACTGAAGAGTCATTCAGCTACTGTTTCGTCGGCAATGAAATCGGCTCCGATTCAGCAGAAGTCGTTCGAAGAGCTTGCCATGAAGCCCGATGGCTCAATTAATGTATCTTACAGACCTCTCGCCATCAGCATGTACCACATGTTCCTTCATCGGTGGTTGGATGTCTTCACGAGGAATCAACTCCTGGTGGTGAACGGAGATAATCTCATTAAGGATCCCGTCCCCGAACTCAGAAAAATTGAGTCTTTCCTTGGTCTGGAGCCCAAAATAAGCAGAAGCAACTTCTACTTTAATCACACCAAGGGCTTTTATTGCTTAAGAAATGACACGGCCGACAAGTGTTTGAAGGAGGCAAAGGGTAGGAAGCACCCAAAAGTGGACTCTGTCGTTCTAACCAAGTTAAGGCAATTTTTCAGCGAGCACAACCAAAAATTTTACGAGTTGGTGGGGGAAGATTTTGGATGGCCCGACCAGTAAAGCGCGCGACTGACCTGAACCTGAAGCATCGTATCCAAAATCTGGAGAAATATTCAAATTAAGAGGAATTGTTTGATTTCATATTCATTCCACAACCAAATTATCAGAACGAGCCGGATGGTAGTCCGACATTCGCTTAATTAAATATTTAGCATCAATTCATCAGAATCAAGAGCTTTTTCGAGACTAAACTTTTATATTTACTATAATGAATTAGCAGTTTTTCCATTTTAATTATGATTTTTACAGATATTTTTTCCGTTTGAACTCTCATTTTTTTATAATAAAGAAAAATAAATACGCCAAGCCTAATTCTAAAATTTTCTATGATTTCTGTTTTTTTAAAGAAAGCGTTATATTCTCAATGATCTATATGTATTATTATTTTTATTTGTACACCGTATTTTAGAAAAGAAAAGTAAATGTGATATTTCAAGTCGGGAACAGTCAGGAGGTTTAATTCGTACTCAGTGAGTTTAAGCCTTTATGCAGATATTCATCTGAATAAAAAGGAAACTTTTTTTATTTACAGAAACCAATTTGCTTAATTTAGATTGAAGCACTGGCTTCCATTTTGCTCGTGATTCAATTGACACGATTTAATCTACGATCAATACTAACTGACAGACTAATGAATAGTACAGAACTTCCCATTAGTACCTTTTACAATTAACCCGTGTAATTTGACGATAAAATAATTACTGAAAAACAGTTAAAATAATTTTTGAAGAATCACTCAAAAAAAATCATGAGTTCGATATTTTACGATATTTCGATTAAAAAATACCACTTTTAAACCAACTCTATCATATTTTACATATAATTAGAAATGTTTTAAAAATTTATTTTATGACAGTCACCAAGGTTTTTAGAAAAGAATTCAAAAAAAATTTTATTTTCACGTTTTTATCTTTTCAAATAAAATTAATAAAAAATATTGATTCCACTCAAACATTTTAATTTAAAATTTATATATATGTATATATATTATTAATCCATTTTAACAGGCAAATTTCAATTAAGCTGAAAGATTATTAACTAAAAAAAGCTAAGAAAATTTATAATAGACAAATTCTGAAATAATTTTTTTGGATTTGATCAGAATAAAGTAAAGAAACAATTATCCTTTTTTATAATTCCCATTTTGGAATTCGGTCTGAATGAGCTAGGAAATGGACACAAAAAAATAAAAAATATGCCGTAATGACAACATTTTGAATAACTCAATGCAGGAAAATTTTAATGTATTTTGGAAGTTGAATAAAGCTTAACCTTTAGGGGTCACCTTCCAAAATTTTCAAAATTAAAAATTACTGATCACTGTTCAGAAATAAAAGTTTTTATCATTCTAAGCTGAAATAATACATATCAAAATTTGCCTTATTAAATACAATTGTCTAAAATTTATTTATGTTTTAAAAAACCTGTCCTCATGTGAACAGGCTAATTTACGTTGTAGATAAATAGATTTAAGCCCTTCATTATTAATAAATCACACTGGTCTAAATTTATTTGAAAATCAGTGTTGTAAAATGTTAAGATATATATCATGTATTGTCATAATATAATTTTAATATTTTTATATCATAGAAAAAGAATTATTTGATATATTCACAAAAATTTTACACAATTACATTTTTTACTGATATAAAAAAATTGCAATTTCCAAATTTACAGTTCTTCAATCTGATTCTCTTTATATTATTATTTATTTACGCAAATAATTATATTTTGCTGATTCAGGCTATAAAATAGAAGCTTTTATTCTACTCTTTTATCTGTGTCATTTCAATTTCACGTTTTATAAAAAATATCAAAAAAATTTAATCTTTGTGTTTTTTCTATTTCATCTTATCCTTGATGTCTTGTTAAAAATTTATTCTTTCATTTTTAAAAGTTGATAAACTAATGAATTATAACAATTTCATTTTTTTTAAAACATTTGTTAAATTTATAATTTCGTTGTAAAGATAAAATCAAAAAATATGCAACATTTTATTTATCGTTTTATTTTTTGATATATTTATTGTTTTTCTGTTTTTTTGGTAAAATTAATCTGTATCATAATTTGGGGTTCAAAGAAAAATAATGATTTCCTCTTTATTTTTTTATATTCCATGTAATTGGAAAAAAAAATTAAATACTGTTATGAAAACATTTTTTACTCTAAAAGTAGATATAATCAAAACAGGAAAATTGAAAAAATAATTTTTTTATTTATAAAAATCTCATATGATATAATAAATACTGATGACATTTAAAATAAATTAATGATATGTAAAACAAAAAAATTCAATTGGGATTAAAAGGATTTTGAAATCAACAGAACGAAGGTCAGGTTTATTTTATATGAATATATACGTCATTATATTTTTATGAACAAAGATTTCATACAATGATTTTGCAAGCTACATACATTACTTAAAATATTGTTCAGAAGCAAAGAAGGAAATCAATCTTTGATACTCTTTTTCAGTTGTATATGTGAATGTTAAATTTTTTCATAATATATTAAATCTGTTATGTTATTCTTGTTTGTAATAACCATCAATGCATAATACAATTTTGTTTAAAGTATTATTTTTACATGTTTCTTTATTCGTCTACACCCACATGAATATTAAGTCATTTAAGATAAATGTGTGAATTAGTCACATAAATTTTTTCGGTTTTACTCGAACACATAATTTACATTTGATAAAAAGCTAATGAAATCAATGTTTTAAATTTTTAATATATTAGTTATTTGATCTAAGGTCAAAGATTTGAATTGAATTGTATGACTATTAAAAAAAAGTCAGTGAATTAAAATTCTGTCGAAGGATAATATATGACTTGAATTTACATTATTTCAATTTTTCTACTTGAAGTTTCTAAATTCATTTTATTTTATTCATTAATGATATATAGATCTGTATCTATAAATTGATGAATACCATATATAGTGAATCTATTATATCTATAAATATATATATATAATCTACTTTATGATTGTATAATAATACTTACAATATAACATTTGAAATAACTACATGCAAAATGTAGCTACTGCTCGTTATATAATCTGAATTTCATTTGAGATTAAATTAACATATAAATTATACAAATAAAAATAAGGTTTGGTATATTATTAGTGAAAGTTATTTTACTTAAAAATTATGGATAAATACATTATGAACAACGAAAATGATAAATTCAAATTTCTTTAGTTTTTTAAAATTTTTAAAGTTTCCTTTGTTTTCGTTTATTCAATTGCATTATCCGTAAATTTCACGAAAAATTCATCTTCAGCATTTGTTTTTATTAAAATTAATAATTTTAAAATAATGTTACAGATAATATTAAACATTACACTATTTGACTTTATAAATAAGTGAATTGTCAAAATTCAAATCAGTTCTTGATTTCTTCATAATAATTTTGTGCACAATTCTCATCTCTCATAGAGGTTTTTGCGGTTCCAACTTCATGAAATCCTTCTCCAATTTAAGCAATGTTTATAAATTCAAAATTAATCAAAAACTGCGTAAAATATATTTTTGTCCCTCGTCAACAAATTGATTGATTTGAGAGTTATATTTATTATTCAACAAATTACGATTTAGAAGAGGATTACCGTAAAAGATTAACAATTTCATTTGTAGAAAATGCGTTAGATAACTGAACTCCAATTTTAAACACGCATCTTTTAATTTGATCTGCTTTATGAACTTATTTCAATTAAAGTGAAAATTTCCTCAGAATCAAAGAGAAAAACATGAAAGTTATTTAATACCGGCGTTAAAAATGATGATAATTTGACCTAGCCAATATTGGATAATTTCAAATGATTTGTCAGTCAGTGGATGTTAAATTTTTTGCGCGGGCAAATTTGATTTTTTCGGAGAGACAACCAAGGAGGAAGTCCCTTATGTTGGCTGCAAACCGTTGGTCTGAAAACCTCGCCATATCTTATATGTATCTAATAAAATGGCGGAAATGTAATCGGTGTATGGTCCAAGTCAAACATTTATATTAAGAAAAAAGATTTGAGGACTTTTTTCATAATCTGTATTTGTTTCAATCATGGGAGCGTATTTAACGAGTCCTGAAACGGATAAATATTCGAGTGACGAAGCTAATGATAAAATTATTTGTGGAGCAAGTTCGATGCAAGGTTGGAGACAAA
Source organism: Ricinus marginatus (assembly GCA_028565995.1). Lineage (NCBI taxonomy): Eukaryota > Metazoa > Arthropoda > Insecta > Psocodea > Ricinidae > Ricinus > Ricinus marginatus. The sequence continues at coordinate 3,028,507 of JAOWBB010000002.1, forward strand.
CCCAAGAAGTAAGCATCTTTGATGTTTTCATTTAAATTTAATTTTTTATTGAATATTTTAGAGGATTAAAAAATAAAAGAACATGAGACCTTGGGAGATTTCATTCGCTTTTCTTTCAAAATTCTTTAGATATTAAATGCAAAGGGATGCTTCTCATCGTCTATCATATTTCATCATTTTAAAGATGATTTTTATAGATAATTTGTACCTCAAAATTTTAAATATTCAAATTAAAAAAAGTAAATTTTTTAAATATTGCGAAACACTTATGGGTATTTCATAGTAGCAATCATCAGTAGATATTGATTTTTTATGTTTAATTGAATTTCACTTGAAAAAGAAATATGAAGCTTCTAAATTAATTAAACAGCAATCATAATCTTAAATGATTAAGAATTAAATCTTTCCAGATATTACTTAAGAAACACTTGATAAGAAGTCAATTTCACATAAAAATTTTACTTAGACAAATTTTATTGTGTTGTATTTTAGTAGTTACATAAAAATGTTAAAAATTCAAAGTTTTGTCACATTGCCTTAAAACTATGTAACTAATATGTATTTAAAAGGGAGACTAAATTTTAAATATTTTGTATGATTTATTTCAACATTTTTCTTAGACTTGTTTCTCAATAAAAATAATTATATGATTTCATCTGTATATTGGTTATCTTAAATAAAATCATGTACTTTTAAATTAAGATATTTTTAAATGGAAAAAGCTGTAATTTTTTATTGTAAATTTTTCAGGATGCACATAATTGTATATTAGATTATGATGAAGGTTCATCATTTTTTGCTGTTTATGATGGCCATGGTGGAAAAGAAGTTGCTGAATATACAGCTGAACATTTTCCAAATTTTTTAAAAAATTTGGAGTCTTACAAGAAAGGATGTTTTGAAGAAGCTCTAAAAGAAGCTTTTCTGAAATTTGATGCAACTTTAAAGGAACCTGAGGTTGTCAATATTTTAAAAGAAATGGTAAAATCTAATGATAATTATAATGATGCAACCGATAGTGAGGAGGAAAATTTGGGAAACCTAAAGGAGGAAGCACAAATGCCCTTAGAGGAAGTTATGGCAAAATATACCGCTAATAAAGAAAGCATTATAAATTCAGCTGTTCAAGCACTTAAAAAGGAAGGAAAAAAATTATCAGTACCTATTTCTCCTTTCCTAAAGGGTAAAACACTAGACACAAGCTCTAATGCTACAGTACATTGTAGTGAAAGCAATTCCACTAAAACAGATAGTTGTTCAAATTCTACAATTTTAAACATTCAGGATGCTGACTCTGAAGTTTCAAGTTCATCATCAAAATGTGTTAGTCCAAGGAGAAGTTTAAGTGAGAAATATAGGAATGGAAAACCCGAAATTCCAGAAAAAACTGAAACTAAAAATGGAGAACAGATTAATGGAATAAGTGAAGTTGAAACTGCAATTAGTGATTCTCTTGGTGGTAAAGTGAATGTCACATCAGAAAGTAATGAAGATACCATAGTGCAGCTGCCTGACAGTTCTGCTGATATAGATAAGACTGATGATATGGTTAATGGGAAGGAAATGCTTATTGATGAAACTGAAAATAAATTAGATGATTCCATAAGTTCATCAGTAGAAAATGGTGAAATCAGTAATAAAGAGAAAGACAAAGGAAAAGGGAAAGGAAAGGCATTAATAAAAAACTCAACAAAATTAGATAAAGATAAAAAGGAAGCAATGTCAGCAGAAAAGATTTTTGAAGGATTTGTAAAATTAGGTAATTTTAAGGAAAACATTTTATATTTTTTTTATGTTAACTTGTTTTATTCATACTCAAGATTAATGAATGTAAGAGAAAAAAATTGAAAATGTTTTAATTTAAATATGTTAAATAATCTATTAAAAAATATATGAAATTTTGGAATGGATTTGAATTTGAAATATACTGCAGTTTTTAATTTTTTAATTTTCAGATTCAAATGATGAATTTAGTGAGAGTGATAGCGATGATGCAACTTTCCATGGGCCAGATAGCACAAGTGATGATGATGAAGTTGAAATGGGAGGTGAAGAAGATGAAGATATTGACAGTGAAGAAGATGAAGATGACGATGATGATGATGACGATGATGAGGAGGAGGATGATGATGAAAATGATATATATTCTATGAATATGACTGATGAAGTAAGTATAATATTAAAGTTACTTACAGATTAATTTTTCAGTCACACTTTTTTATATCTTCTAGTAAATAAATATTAGGAGATATAAAAAAAGGCAAAATTCTATTAGAAAAAAATGAAATTCAATGAAAACATAGAAAAAAATATTTGTGGAAATATTTTGGATAAAAACTTAATACTTAATCCAATAAACCATTAAGGTAGTAAATGTTCAAAATTTTGGAATGAATGGTTTTGAATTAATATGTACATCAAACAATTTGATTATTCAATGAAATTATTGGTAAAACTAATGTCAATGTAAGGTGAAAGTGAAAATTTGTAATTGAATTTCAAGCTGAAGCAATATCTCAAAAATGATGGATGTATTAAGAGGGATCTGGACTCTTCTGTAAACTTTTCACTGGATGGCAATCAGCAAAGTATAAATGATGATGAAGGTCATGGTGTTGATGATTATAGTGAAAAAAATGACGATGATGAAGATGATGATGATGATTGCTGTGAAGATGCAAAGGAGTTTGGAAAAAATTTCTTAATAAATATATTGAAAAAGAAAGTGGTAAGATGTGAAAAAATTGCTAAAAGACTAAAATGCTTTTAATATCTTGCAGGTTATTTATAATGCAGGATTTAATTGAAATAATTCAAGCAGATAATTTTATTGTTTTGTAATTTCTATCTGTGAAAAAACTAAAACAATTTTATTTATTTCAGTTATTTTTTAAAAAAATTTGTTTTATGAAAATTACTAATTTGTCTTAATTTATTTATGATGCAGATTCCATGGCTTCATAAAGTAATTTTGCTAAAATATTTATTTTAAAAGAAATTATTAAAAACTTATTTGTCAATGTATATGATTGTATTTATTGACTTCCTTTTTAACATAAATTTTTAAGTATGTTCTTATTAAATTTTATTGAAGTAAATAAAGCAATAAGTGTCAGATTATGTTTATCCTTATTCAAAACCATCTTTAATCCAAAATTTTATTAGCAAACATGTAGCTTTAATAAATTTAAAAATTTCATGCCTATACGACGCTCTCTTGAATATTTACATTAGAATATCATTTACTTTCAAATTTTTTCTTTTTAACAAATCCGTAAAAATTTTTGCGAGAAATGAAATGCCTTATTTCTTGTAATAATTTAAAAAAGCTTTTCTTGAGTATTTTCAAAATTAAGTTCTCTTTACTATTTTAAAAGTTTAAATCTAAAGGCTATTTTTTTAATTAATTTTTCTTTTAAATATTTTTAAAATTTTTGATGTATTAATCATTTAACCTCTTAATAAAAAATTTTTTTTAAAATAAATAAGAAAAATTTTGTTTACAGATTTCATTCCAAATCATTGGAAAAATGAGTTTCAAAAATTCTTAGCAATGCTTTAAAATTCATTCTAATGTTAATATTTGGAGTAAATATTTTCAATAACACTGTTGTCATGTAATAAAATTTCAATTGTACTTCAAATTTTAAGCGAATACATTTATTTTGTTAGCTGTCTCCAATTTTATTTATAATTTGAGAAATTTATTTATTCAGAAAAAATAGATAATCTGGGCTGTTTGGAATTCAGAACAGAAAATACTTGTGAAAACAATTCACAAGCTGCTTAAGGAAGAAAAGAAAATGATTAAATTATTTTCAGCATTACTTTTAATAGATTCACGATTTTTTTCAGAAGTAAATCAATAAGAATTTTTTCTCTAACGTTTTTTTTTTCAGTGTTAAGAAACATGTTTGACAAAGGATCTGATGAACAAGTTTTTTTTCAACTTTTAAAATATCTTATTTAAATCTAAAGACTACATTTTTAAAAATATTTTATAGATGATAAAAAGTGCGGAAAATCCAACATTATTCAGTGTTTTCATTTACCTATTTTACTTTTCAGCCTGGTTTTGATAGTGGATGCACAGCCGTCGTTGCTTTAATTGTAAACAATAAAATATACGTTGCTAATGCTGGTGACTCTAGATGCATAATTTCTAAAAAAGGAGAAGTAGTTGAAATGAGTTTAGATCATAAACCCGAAGATACGATTGAAACTGAGAGGATCAAGAAAGCAGGAGGAAGAATTACTTGTGAAGGTCGGGTAAACGGTGGATTAAATCTATCCCGAGCATTAGGCAAGTCATATTTGAAAATCAATTTCGTAAGTTCAGCGTTCCCATCTTCATCCGATAATAAAAAGCTTTTGCTGTTTAATAGGTGACCACAGCTATAAAAGAGTTGAAGAACTTCCTCCTGAGGAACAAATGATTTCACCATTGCCAGATGTTAAAGTTTTGGATATAGATCCAGATGTGGAATTTATGATATTGGCTTGTGATGGTATTTGGAATTTCATGTCTAGCCAAGAAGTATTACAATTCGTTAGGAAAAGGCTTTTGAAATGCCCTAGTAAAATATCTCAAGTTTGTGAGGAGGTATTTGTTAAATTCAACGATTTTAAACTTATTCTATGAAAAACAAAAATTTTCAATTATCAAAAGTATAGGAAAATCTTAAACATATTAATATATTTTAATAAAATATTTCATCCTTTTTTTAGCTGTTCGATAATTGCCTGGCGCCTGATACCCTTGGTGATGGCACTGGTTGCGATAATATGACTGCAGTTTTAGTACAATTTAAAAATTCGACTTTGTCTTCCTCCAAAAAACGTCAAGCAGATGAGTTGGAAGCTGAAGATTGTAAAAGACAAAAGACTGAGAATCCGACGTCAACAGAATCTTTGGATAGCACCAAAACCGTTTCCAGTTTATCCGAAAACATTTCAGAGGTTCCTGATACGACAATATAAACGAAAGCAAATCTCATAAATAGTTTCTTCACATCTATCTGATTAATAATACAGTAATGATGAAAAAAGATTTATATTGACATTTTTCCTCGCATAAAGATCTTAACTCATCGACTTTTTTACATTTAAGAAAGAAGTGTACTTAAACTTTTTACATTTACCATAAGAATCGCAGTTAACAAAATCTTTATGCATTTCCAGTGATTCAGAAATTCAATATTGTGTTAATTAATGAATAATTTTCGTTTTAAGAATTTTAGGGTGTTTCTAAACACTATATAATTAACTGAAAATCAGACGATAATGATTCACTGCTACTTTGAAGCACTGTTGGCTGATATTAATCATGAAATTTTAATTCTAAAATTTTCCTTTTTGCTCGATATTTCATTCCGTTTAAATTTTATGTTCCTGATACATTAAAAATTTTATGGCGTCAAATCAGCAGAATGATTTGGATTGAGAAAAATTCGAAGCATTTTCGAGTTACTTTGAATTTAAAAATTTTTTCGTTTTGTATTTTTATGTTTTTTCATTTTTATACGTAATATTAAATATCACATTTCAAATTTTTATTTTGTACATGTGAAAGTTAAAAAGGAATTTTTTCAAGTGCTTCAAGTAGAAAATATAGAAAATGTGTGTTTATTAGTTGCTTCCTGCACATAGGTAATTGAGTAATGTATTTTAAAAATAAATAAGTAATTCGCAAAAAAATTTCTCAAGTATCTTTTTTTTTATCAAAACAATGGGATCAGTTTTGTATTTCATTGTTTGAAATTGCGAAGCAATTCGAATTGTTCGCAATTGCGAATTAGCATTGTTCGAAACTCATAGCTGATTTCCTCGCATTCTGCGGAAGCCTGGAATAATCAAAAAATTTTCCAGTTTCGAAATTGCAGTTAGCAGTTTTACCGATAGAATTTTTTCCTTGTAAAAATGGAATACTCAAATTCTTACTCTTTTCAAAATCTTTGGTTGAATGTCGTATATAAAAATTAGTTGCTGGATTCGAAGGCGAGAGTTTTTTTTTTTTTTTTACCAGCGAAAAAATTGGACATCAATATAAACAAATTATGTAGCTGCAATACGTTTTTGCTATACATCATTATTATTGGGAACATTACTCAAGATGCTTTACCTTATGAAGATGGTTTTGCGTGAAAGCTGACTTTTTATTCCAAACAAATTTTTTCGAGTACGCTTCAAAGGCGTGCTAAAAATATTCGGTTTTGTAATTGTCATCATACCTGAAGGAACCCGTGTCGTGGACATTAATGAGAAATGTATAATTTGCAAGGCACAATTAAGACAATGAAAAAGGATATTTTTTGGAAAAATGAAAATTTTAATTTTATAAAAAATATAAACAAATATTTTTTAGAAAAAATTATTAAATTGATTTAAATTTTTAATAAGTACAGAGATCTCAAATGTTTTAAATTTGATTTCGAGATTTCTCCTTTTTCTTGAGTAACGTTATCCGAAATTTCCCCGTCGTGTTTTTCGAATGGAACTTCAAATACTCCTTAAGTATCATATGAGACAATCCCGTCAGCAGTGAAGAGCTCCAATCTACTTTATAATATGAAAAATTTTGATAGTAAAAAGTCTCGAAAATTCTGTTATTGCATTAATATAAATATTCTTCAGCATAAGCAGTGGCTGAAGCCGGAGCGATGCTTTTCACAAAAGGCTGTTACTCAAAAAAAAGAAAAAAAATTTACATATAACATTGTTTTTGCTCGTAGTAAAATGCATAAATTTCTTAAACAAACTCTGATGCAAAAGATGTCAGTCTTACACTTAAACATGGGCTACATCCTCGTTAAGATTTCTGAATAACTGCAGTATGTTTGACATCATTTTGAGTTTTCCCCGCCTGGAAAGGAAAAAATCGCTTTAGCAGCAGGTTCGATCTTTTGTCTAAGATAGCTGCACTGTGGAAATTGTGAATGTCAATTTTAAAGCGGTCAGCGAGGGTAAGTTTGAAACCACAGAAGCCGGAAAAGGAAGCCACAGATCAGCTTTGTCTCCAGATTTTAGATGCGAAAGTGAAAACAATATCTCAACACGAGTGTCGAACCATTCATTTTATTTTAAAAATAAATTATTTCCGTTTTTCTGGCAATTTTTCCATTTCAAAAGAAGCCGGACCGTTTTGCGACAAAAATGCGTCGGGTTCAGATTAATAGTTTGATTGTCGAGAAAAAGAAACGATTAATGCACAATAAAATTGTCAACAGGTTGACTCCGCGGGTCCAGAACGAAGCTTAAGAATCGGGAACTTACTGCTTAACCGTGCCATTTGATGAATTGCACTTTCCACCCTCGCAGCCCTCCGCTAACGAGGACTCAATTTCCGGTGCATGATCCAAATTTGCGGTATTCTCCGTGGTCGGCTTCGGCGGTTTGAAGCTGCCCAGCTCTCCTTCCAAACTCGGCAGATTTGCCGCCGCGAGAATGGTCTCTGCCGGCGCCAACAGCACGACCACACCTTTTACGTTTATCCTGTAGTTTTCCGAACCGTTCTGTCTCTGATCGTATTCATCGGTCACGTTCTGAGTTTCGTTCTGAAGCGGATGCTGTTTTGGAATTCATTCTCAGTGAAGCACATTTTCGTTTCATTTAAAAAAAGAAACACGGACAGAGGATGTTTTTGAAACGTTAAAATTGCTTACGTTTCTGGCGGTCGACGTCTCCGTCACGAAGGGATCATCCCTGTATCCCTGAATGTGAGGCGCACCGAGGACCGTGGCTGCTGCCTCGACGAGGAGGAAGATCAGTGCGGCCGACAGCATGGCTGAAGTTACCGAAGTCCGATTTGTCGCAAAATCCGAGGGGCACTTTTTCCTGACACGGCGGCTCTTGCGCGCGCTTGACCAAAAACTGACGGCGGACCGTGGACGCGATGAACCCGACTGCCTTCGGTAGAAGCCACTTCTGATTTGAGCGTAGTTGACCGCACCGACCTTAGTTAAAAAGATCATCGACTTGTTGCTTTCCGTTAATTATCAATCCCCGAAGCTGACGGGACGGGTTTCCTTTTTAAGAGCAATTCAAACCATTCGTTGTCCATTTTTACCGTAACCGTGAGGAGGTCATGCATACTTTTGCTGAACCTGATTTGGAGCAATCCGATTTTCATTCTCTTCAGCGGAACCTGAGTTTTTCGAGCTCCCCGCGAACCAACCGTTGGTGATGCCTCCTCGACGCCACTTCCTTTATCCGCTCGGCATCGCCTCATCCTGGTAATTAATTATCTGCCCCGCGTTCTCGCGCATTTCCTTCTATTATTCCCACTTTTTCCCTGCTCAGCCAGGCTTTGCTAATGCAAAGAGGCCGACTCGTCAATTAACATGTTTTAAAAATTAAAATTTATCTCTCACGGAGCTTGAAAATCATATTAATTACGGACTAACAAATTCTGAAAATCAGCAAGTGCGTTAAACTCGAAAAAGGTGATCAAGGTTTACTGAACCGGCCACGAACTTAGCCAAGAACGGAATTGTTTACGTGATGCGCAAAGTTAAAAAATTTGTATTAAAAATAGATAAATAAATAAATAAATGTAATGATTTCGTGATAAAGAAAACGAAAATTGGTGAAAATCGTGCATTGTGCTAAGACGAGACTTAAATATTTGAATCCCGTTAACGTGAGGACCGTTTGACAACAGGAAATTTATGCTTTGGTCCAGGCTTAAACGAAACCAGTCAAATGCAGGTTTTTTTTTTACTTGTTCTTGATTTTAATTATCCAATTACATCTTATTAACCTGAATTTATTAATTTAAGGTACACTTTTGATCAGATCACAAAGTGAAAAATTTCCTAACAACCGGCCGTTTCCCGCTTCTTGACGATTCGTCGTCGCAGGCCGCCTGGGAAAAAAAAGAGGCCGATAAATTAAATGAATGTACATCTAGTTCGTTGCTCGTTAAAACGTTGATGTCCAGATAAATTTATCCAATTAAAAATCATTCCACGGCCACGGTCGGAGAATGGGCGGCAGCAACTTCACGTGGTCCATTGGGTTCCTCGCTTGCCAGTGGTCCCTTAGACTGTCATCGCCCAGACAGAAGCGAAAAAATATGAAAATCAGCGTTGATATAACGACGATGGTGAAGATGGCCTGGGAGGGCGATGGATCGGACATTTCCTCAGCAATTTACTGAAAATAAAGTCGAGAGGATTAACGTTTTAGTTTGAAAACGGGGAAAGATTCAGTCTTAAAACACTGAAAAATTTGACGAAACCGAGGATCCGTCCTGCATTCCGATACATGAATATTTGCCCTTGTTCAAATGGTGAAAATGACTGGAATCACATTCGCTGCAAGCCGTTGCCTTTCCAGTTCGCATCATTCTGGCCCCCGGACTAAATGGACCAGCGAACTGGAATTTGGGCCAGAGTTAACATCGCAAAATGCGCATCAATTTGCCTAACCAGTATCTTACGTTCCTAACAATAATTTATATAATTACACGAAATAGTAAATTGATCAAATCATCACATCCATCCCGTTCACGTCAATGAACCGCGGTGAACTATCTGGGCATTGGCTTTTCTTTCTCTCGAGCACGCCTCGGTTTTCTCGCACCCTCACCGGAGCAGTCGCACTGGAAACCTCGGTGTCGTCCATGTATCCGCACGTTCGTCCGCAGAGCCTCGCGTTCAATTGACTGGCGGTCTCTCGGCGAACGGCTCCGTCAGCAGCGTCGGACAAAAATTGGTTGGCACTTCGTGGATGAACCGTCGGAAGTGCTCATTTTGAGCACTTGCCGATGAATTAATCTATTCGCTTGTGAAATTGACTGTCCCACAAGGCAAACAATCCTTTTAGCACGTTCCGGCATCGAGTGCTTTTTTCTGCGTGACTTGCACTTTTGTCAGGCGAAACAACCAATCTCCGGGAGGACGGTTTCAGGTTCGACAACATTACGTACCCGCAATCCGCAAAATTTGCCGTCTGCACTGCGAGCTGTCGCCCTCGCCTTTTCCCGCGTTCCCGCGGATCTTTTTCCTCTTTTATGAGTTAATTTTCATCTTCCACCGACTGCATTCTTCCGTTTCATTTGCGGAATCCTTCATTTTTCTAATCTCTCCACTTAAAAACAATCATCTTCCATCAGTGGTCTGACATTTTTATTCCGCCAATTATTTCGGAGTCAAAGAAACGTGTTTTTAACGTTGAAACGCCTTTTTCTAAACGAAGTCCATAATTTTACACCCTTTCATGTGCAACCGGCAATTTTTCCCCGTGAGAAGGGAAAAATTTTTTTTTTTTTTTGACTTGTTAATGAATAGTCGTGAATGTGAAACGGAATTTTTCTTTTTGAACGACCAGAAGCAGAAGTACTTTCACCGTCCATGTTAAAGGCACGGTGACCGTCCAACTCGAAAATACCTTGCACGAGATATTTGCGGCGCGGTACAGATCGTTCGAATCATCATCGTTTTGACGTGCTCTCGAAATGAAATGCTTTTCCCGTGACGGTAACGCAGTCCCTGAAACTTCCTTTTCAAAACCTGAAAGCTGGAAAATCTCTTTCTTTCCCAGTTACACCGGTTAGAAGGCGAAAAACAGCAGAGATTTCATTGCATTTCACGTGCGAATGCTGTAAAACGAGCCGAACGGTAACCTTTTTACTTTTCAAGCGAATGTGGGATATAGCCGCTGTTGAGAACCTACTTTGACGCTTTGTCAAAATACAGGGTTGTTATTGATCACGCTACAGTACTGTACAGCACGATTGTCGCTATTTGCTTCCCCCCGAATCATTTTTGATTTGAGGGTTTCTCGACTGCGTGACCTATTCTAATCTTCGGACTTACCCAAAAACGAAGAGAGAAAAATTGCGAAGCGATGCTACCGTCACCGAACAAGAGCTTGGATATGACTGAATAAAATCGGACTTCAAAATGAAAGTAAATTCAAGTTAACGATGACATAGTAATTTTCTAACAAATGAAACTTGACACAGAAAAAGTGTTGTCTCCGCTTTCGGAATCGAGAGAAGAAGAAACTTTGAATCAAATCGAACATGTAGGATTTGCCCTCGTGTGCTTTGGCCGCTTCCGCTTCTCTTTTAAGCTGCCCCGGACGTTCTCCGGTACCCCAAATCTGCGTACGGAGAGTCCCGGCAGTTCCTTGTGGACACCGAGGAATTTTGCAAAAACCGCGGTCCACCTCGTTCCCGCCGGCAAAAAGAAATTCAAATTTGAATTGAACTCGATAATCGAAGACGAAATAACTAAAAATACAACGTTTTGGGCTTCGCTGTTCAGCGTTTCGGGAAATCTCGACGCGTTGCGAGCGACTTTAAACGCAGCAGCTGAAGCGTCCCTTTGCTGCAGCGTTTCGGAACATTAAAGCCGACGACAGAGCTCGAACCGGGACAAACTGCCGAACCCAATTTTATGATGCAGCCGCACAATCTAAGGCAGCGGAAAAAATATTAAAGGAATCCGCCGCGACGTTTGTCCCCCCGCAACCAGCGGCATATTCTTATAACTCATAAAGCACGTTAGGTCATTGGATTTTTATGTGTGTGCAAATGTGTGCAAAACGCAGATCGATTCATAGTTGTTTTGCATTTTCGGGCGACGCCACCAAGACGTGATCGCGAAGAATTTTCTGGTTCGGCACCCGGCGGCAAAGCCGGAGCAGGATTTCCCAAAGCCCTCGCTTGAGCCTTTATTTCGGACGGGATCCCTCTGCAGGTCCGATCCAAAAGCCCACATGGGTCGGCGAGCGAAATCTGGTTCGTGGATAACTCATCGGAGGTCGGGATAATTTGAAATGTGATCCATGTTGAAAATGAGGATCGATGAATATTTTATTTTTAATTTCAATGAGATTATATTTAAATATTCAGTCACAACATCAAAGAATATATGCAGATATTTCCAAGTCGTACACGTAGCCGGAATCAAATTAGCCCGATGGTAAAATCGAACTCCGGATGTCCTGTACGATTCAAACAAGGAAGTTTGATCGGTTCATATCGGCAAAATTCGAACGCTCTTTTTATGGATGAGGCTGCTTTCGGCAAACGAAAAGTAAAAATAAATAAATACCCTATAAATAAGCACGAGAAGAGAAACTCTCGACGGAGGAACTCGGCGAAATTGCTTCCACCCGAAAACGAACAGAACAAACCCCTTGCGCCTTCTCATTCATAGATGCATTTCCCGGTGCTGTCTCTGTGCGCCTGAGGACCGCAGCCCTCGATCCGGGTGTTCGAGTCCGGCTCCGAACCTTCCCCGATGGACACCAGGGGGCTGTTCGTCGCCACTTCCGGTTTCGCCTCCACTTTCTTCTTCTGAACCGGGTTTTTGGCCGCGGGAGTTTTTTCCTTTCCTCCTTCCGCCGTCGCATCCCTTTCCGTCTCCTTTTTCAGCTCCTTCTTCACGGTCTTGCTCTCGGACGGCATCGTCGCTTCCGCCGCCCCACTCGCCACATCCGACGGAACTTCCTCCTCCGCTGCAGCGACCTCCGTTCCCTCGGCATCTTCCTTCTCCGCTCGATTCTCGTCCCCGCGGGGTTTCGCCTCCTCCGAAGTCGGGGATCGGAGCTTCGCGACCGGAACGGAGGACTTCCCGAGGTCCACCTTGTACGGAGACTTTTCCTTCGGCGCGAAGCCGAGCTTGGAAGGGAACCGCGCCTTGATGCGAGTCGGATTCTTCCAGTGGTTGTTGCGGACGAAATTCACGCCGAACCAAGTCATTCCGTTCGCGATGTAGTCCTTCGGCGGAACGGCGACCAGGACGACGTCCTCGACGTCCGCCCGAACGTTGAAATCTCCCTCCTGCCTCTCGTCGTACTTTGCGGGATGACAGGCGACCTCCCCGACGAGGAGGACCATTCCGGCGAGGAGCGCGAGCTTCGTCGGTGACGGAATCATGTCGAATGCCACAAGACGAACGGCAAGTGCACGCGGAAGAAAGTCTCGAAACACTGATTATCGATTTGAATTAAGAGAGCGAGATGCTTTTCTCGAAGGTTATTGCCCCTCGCGAGACTCCAACCTGCCCGGTACCTCGCGGTGACTGCACCTTTTATAATTCTTCCACCATTTAGGTCATCCGAGTGTTTCCGTTTGTCTCCTTGTGCGACTGACGCTGCACATTTTCGGCCGGGGGCATAAGCGAAACCCGAACCGTTCCGCCTTCCGCTCGCGTTTCCCACCACGGCGCGGCACCTTCCCCCCGCTCCCCGCACTCCTGCGTCGCTCGCATTTCCCATTTTCCCCCACTCGACTCCCCACGCTCCGACGCCGCCTGACGAAAATTACAGAAGTCGGGGCGTAATTGCTGTTTGCGCTGTATACATACACATTTTCGTTCAAAAAGGAATAATAAAATACCAGATTGACGTTGACTCTAATGGGCACATCTGGAAATACCATTTCGTCGCAGCAATTACATTTGTAATGGGCAATGCATGCAGTAAAATCTCATTTTTCGCATTAACGCACCAATATGCGAAAAAAAATTACGAGACATGTAATCGACGCGGGCCCAAAAAGAGGGCTTTCGGGGATATCCCTCAATCTCGGCGAAACTTAATGTTTACGCCATTAAAATTTGAGAAACGCAAGAATTGAAATTCAAACGCTGAGCGAAATTCCGCTGCATATTTATGGAACGACAAACCCCTCAGCAGCGTCCCGTTACCGATCCTCGAAAATTCCTATTTCCGACCGTTTTAGCTTTCCCGATTTGACGGGATAAAAGAAACTTCGCCAATTTCAATCCGAAAAACCAAACCAATCTCACAGAGCGATCTTAAAAAGTCAAATTCTTCTCTAAATTCTCCTGGTCCAACAGCTACTGCGGTGGGCAAACCCCTGGCACATGGGCCCTCCTCCAAACGACACGCATGGACTTATTTTGCGTTTGTAAAGCACTTCTTTATCGCTCTCGGCTCGGGGGAAACCCGAATCCGACGCCAAAATCCAAATCCCTGCTGTTTTGGAGCTGTCGAAAAGAGGAGGACGAGGGCGTGGCAACCTTTATCGGCATCGTCGGCGTCGCTCACGAAATTTGTCCGGGGCATGGAACGCTGATCGAGTGTCGACGGAGGAGGGATTCCCGAAGGAGGGCAGGGAGCGGAAACTGTTCCTGTTCCTCTCTCCTCCTGCCCCCTCGGGTACTCGTTCCAGAGTGGCAGGTAGCAGGTACCGAACGTAAAATGGGGCCCCCGGTCGAATGTTAATTATGCTCGCGTCGCTTCCAGAGGAGAGCACAGAGAATTGAGACCGGTTCCTAATGGCTTAATGAGAGGATGAACTCCCGGATGGCCCTCGGCCATGGCAATGACTCGTAAGCCAGTAGTGCAGGAATTGTGATAACCATCAGCAGATTTTACCAATTCGAGTGTTATATAACGGATAATATTTTTTTTATTGGTACCCCGAAATGTTGCTTGTGTTATTTATTCAGATTTTTAATCTTTTCATAACTAACGCTGCGTCGGTTCCGGACGTTCATGACCAGAGGCAATCGGGAATTTCAAACATTCGAATCGGCTTGAAGGATGCCGTGTTTGTGGCCATAGCCGACGAACTGGGAGACGTGAGTACCGAAATAATTCCATTTTGCAAACCACTTTGCCCTGCAAAAGTGTTTCCGGTCGCCACCGGTTCGGAAAATGTCTCGCGAAACTTCGGTCACCCCTTACGGAAAATAAATGCACCGATCGTTCGTGTGCATCCCCTTGTTTCGGTTTTGAGGCGACAACTGCGGTTGAAAGGAATTACCGTTCATGCCGGGATGCACAGTGCAAAGATTTACTTTGATCGAAAATATCAAATGGGATGCGATATTTCTTAATGCGACGCAGAGCGATTGCTCAGGTTCGGAACCTTCGGTTTCATTAGATAAAAATCCCGCGACAACCCGATTAATTTGTTTCCTCTGGCGCGAGAGATTTATAATGTTTTTTAACAATTTTTTCTCCTTTCAGTACGATTATAACTACGACTATTCCGACCTGACAATAAAACCTGAGGTTAGCTTGACGACATCGAAGCCGAGCACCCCCCGCCCGACGCAAGTGTTGCCGCTGTCCACCTCCACGACCCAAAACGGATCCCTCGTTCTTCACGTTGAAAACAATACTTTGGAGTTCGTCGGAGTCAAACCCGGGAACGAATCCCTGGCGACGGAAAAGCCGGCGGTGATCCACTCTTATTCGGGGCATTCCCCATCCGAGGAACACCAGATACCGGTGACCGTGGTCGAGGAGACGAAGGAAAAAACGAAGCTCCTCCCGGTGAAGACGCTGGAGAAAAACTATGTTTCGTCCTCCCTGGTCAGGGGGAAAAACACAAGTGCGGGCCATCAGGAGGAAATACCGAAGTTGAGGCACTGCTCCCAGGGGTTCTTCTTGGACAGCCAAAACCGTTGCAGGAAAATACGAAGACCTCTCCGCGAAAGGCCCCAGGCAAGAGCACTTTAATCTTTCTCCATCAAGCAAAGGTTATTGAAGTTCATTCGCCGTAGGGCCATTTTCAATTTAAAAATACCTGCATTCGTCATGTTCAGTAATGGAGAATATTCTCGATGGGCCCCATTTAATGCCCAAATTGGACGAGGGCAACTTTTTCGCTGAGCGTTTCTGGATCGGACGAGTTTACGGTTATTTTTCATGGGTCTCCAAACCACGCCCGCTCGGGCAAGTCATCTGCTATATATGCCATTTCACGTGTAACTTTACGGAATCGACTGTACCGGCACATCGCCATGGTTTACCGTTCCCCGGCAACAGTACACGCTTCCATTGCGTTTCCTTAAGTGCCGAAATGCCGCAACGATTCGCCGTTAATCAAAGCTTTTTAATGCTGTCGGGATTCCTGACGCCAGGCACCTCTCTCCTGAACATTTTGCGCGTCAGATCCCGAATCTTGTCCGGACCGAAAATTTTGCACCCGTAAAAAGTAAATAATTCATTGCCCTTTTGCATTTAAGTGAAACTGTTAATCAACCTGCGGGCTTTGCATCCTTTGCGCTTCATTTTTAATATTAAGTTTTGCTGACCGTCACCGAAGTCTTGGCTTCCTCTGTGCTTCTTTGTTTTTTTACAAAATAAATATAATTTTAAAAATGCAATGACTATCTGTTTGACTGTCGTTTAAATGTTTCTTGTTTAAGTATAAAATTAAAAAATCACAAAATTTTTCAGATTTCTGCGATCTTTGACAATCCTATCCGTTACTTCTCGATAAAAAGAATGAAAGGCAGAGATCGACGGAATTATTTTCACTAATTCTTCTAAGTGAAAAAAAAGTATATATTAATATGGACATTTCAGGGTACCTCATAGAATCTGCAATCAATTAATATATCGGGTTAATTAACATTTGATTTATGTTGTGGCAAGATCGAAAAAAAATAAAAATTTTCAATATGAAAATTGTTTGAAAAAATACAACTTTTGAAACTTTTTAAATGAAAATATTAAAAAAGAGCCCAGCGCCTTAATCTGGTAGGATCAAATGTGTTTTTCTGTGTCCTTATCGGTGTCAGCGGAGGGTGCACTTTTCCTCCCTGCTGCTGGGCAATCCCTGAGGATTTCTCCACGGACAAGAAAGCCTGGTTGATGTCCACCGAAGAAGGAGGTCTCCCGGGTAACTTGTCTTCGGTCTTCGTCGTTGTCGCCGGTAATGCCCTCGACGTCGTGGCTAACGGCACGCTCATCGTCGTTGGCAGTGCTTTTACGGAGGCCGTCGGTGCCTTTATGGTGGTCGGAAGTGCTTTTACGGAGGCCGTCGGTGCCTTTATGGTGGTCGGAGGTGCTTTTATGGTGGCCGGCGGTGTTCTCACAGTGGTGACCACCGGCACCTGAATTGTTGGGGGCAGTGTATGCGGAAATTCTTTCTTCTTTGGAGTTGGGATCGTCGTCTTATAACGAGATTCCGAATGGATTCTGATAGTGGTAGTGGGGAATTTCTCCTTCTTTACGTGCGACATCGTAGTAACCACCTCGGGCTTGATGGTGGATACCATAATGTTTTTGGGCGGATTTCGACCGTATTTCACGACATCAGCATACGATCTAAAATGGTCGTATTCAATTAACGGAACAGAAAAAGAAAATGTTTGAAAGAAATTATCCTGATTTCCAATGGTGCACTCACAATTTCTGTCCGCCTTGCTCGGCTCTCTTCCTGCGCCGTAACTTGAAGCTAAAAGTAAAATTTTATTTAAATTTCATGTGCACCAAATATATTCATAGCTAATAAATAGCTTAAAATAAATATGAAATTCATATTTAAAGTTGGAAAAAAAAAGTCTTTTTTACATCTTACAAGTTTGAATAACGAAATCCTTTGCAATGCTGGCTCTCTGAGAAACGACTCTCATAAACCAATTGCAATTAAAGGGCATAAGAAAATTTTCAGAATTGGCTACTCCGTAAAAGGCTTTACGTGTAAGAAAAATAATACCATAGTTAAGTTAGAGAATAAGGGATCTCTGAAGGCCTGTAGAAGAGATTTTCAGCGACAGAAAGTAAACCAAAGTCATCTTATTGGAGCAGAAAGTTCAAATAGATCCTAAATATATAAGAAATAAACATTTTAACAATTTTCTCAGACCTTTTGTCACCTTTCGGTATCAGAAATTTCTGGCAAATTCCATTTTCATCAGCTTTGAAACCTTCGATACATTCTTTTCTTGCTGTGTTTGTAACATGCAGGGGCGCAACCGGATCCGATTTGTTTTCTGGTCTGAAAAGAACGCTGTATTTTAGCTGCAGTCAGCCGGGATGGGTAAATTTCCGACACGGCCAGTAATCGAAACAATTTAAAATTCATTTATTCACTGAATCTCCAAATCAAGCTAAGATTACGAAGATCGAGAAAGTTCAATGGACGGAAATTCCGATAAGGAAAAAGTTCATTTTAGCTTCAGCTTAATACTGCGGGATATTTGTCTTTGTTATGCCTACTTTCTGGGATTGTGAAGCCAAAAGATTACGTGGCTACTGCTTGGAAAAGGTTAAAAACGTTGAAAAGTTCACGGACGTATAGAAAAACCGCATGATATTCGATCATTTGTACATACTTGTTCCGGATTAAGCAACTATAATCGCAGAACCAAACGTAGACCGAGATTCTTTCCTTGATTTGATCTGAACATTCAGAATCAGGTTTTTAAATTGTAAAACCGAAATAAAATGAACGCCTCGGTATCCGACTCGCCTTACAAGCATCTAAGCATTCAAACTACGAAAAAGCAACAGCGAAAAGGATGCTTGCATTAGGACATTTCTCATGTTGACAATTCAAACGACAGAAAATGAATTGCCTCACCTGACGGACGAAGAATTCAGTTCTTCCGCATCACGAATCCGACCATCATCATACGTCGGTTTAAAGACTACGATGATCCCTCTGTCAAGTGGATCTTCCGCCACGTATTTGTTATCCGAATAGTCGAGCTTTTCGGTTTTCGCGAAATTTTGCCTCCATTTCCGATGGCGACGCTCTGATTCCTCATCGATTTTAACCAAGTAACCCAAGGACTGTCCGTATTCTTCAGCACTCTCGTTTCTTTGTGTTCTGAAAGCAACATATAAACTTACAAACGAAGAGAGGAAATCGATATGTACAAAATACGAAGCGGGAAACGAGACACCAACACCACACTTCTCGATGGTCCATCGAATCCGAAAATATTTTTGACGTCTCCCAACGCGATCAACACAAACAAAAAGTGCCAAAATATCATTTTGGTCCGGTAGCAACGAGCAAACTGCTTCGAAAGCAATGTAGCCTTAGGAATTGTTCAATGAGGTCAAAGATTTACTCGTGTAATCAAATTGTAAATGTTACAGTCTTAATTAAAAACATGATAACTGCTTATGATGTTTGCTTTTGCTTGTTCAGCAGTTATCCGCTGCTAAAGTCTAGCGGGTCTGGTTCTTGGCTGATGCGGGACAATAGGGAAGAGTCGAGCGGAAGAGGGGGCCGCTTCAAGCTCGGCAAAGCCGTTGCTGACAAGTCAACAAGTGGGCCAACATCCATCGCGGGGACGAAAATCGGACGAGAACCAAGTTGGGATAAGTGGACTATTAGAGCAGTATAAGATGGAAAAACAGGGAACCCACTTAACTCGAACGCAATGGCAGACAATAAGTGTGCAAGTTCACTATTTCAAATATACCAGAAATTCTGAAAATTAAATTTCCGGAATGAATCATATTCGCTGCTACATCCGCCTACAACTCGTACGACGAATCATCTAAAATGCGACGCCAACCTCATCGTACATTGGCGATAAAGTTAAATGAAATAAAACGATTACAAGTTTTAATAGATCTTTAGCTGACCTTTTTCGGCAAAATATAGTCGTATCGCACTCTTCGCACGAGAATTCCTTAACGGCTTATACTGCAAATAATAAAACAGTTTATATGCCAATTGGATGGAGATCTTAAGTTCATTTTTATCAAAAAAAAGAATATCTTCGATTATAAATTTATATGTTAAATAAAAACATAAAGTTCGGGAGATATACTTAATAATAAATGATATATGTCTTTAGACAATATTGCCCAACTTGAACAAATTAGCGGTTACATTCAAAGAATAAATTTATTTTAAATCAACAAACTTTTTGATTTATTTTAACATAATAAAGTTAATATTAAATTAACATATATAAAAAACTAATTAAAATAATTAATAATTTTTTTATAAAGTTAAGATTAAATTTTAAAATTTTGTTTAAGTGATAAATAATTATTCAATTAATTTATTTTAAATTATTAATGTAAAAACTATAATAATTTGATGAATTAAGTATTTTTATTTCTTTTACAAATTTACATTTAAATTTAAACTTATAAAAACCTAAGGAGGGAAAATTATATCAATATACAATAAAAAAATATATTTACAGTTACATTGAGATTCATCTTAAACTTAAGATATAAATTCTTTATAGGAAACTTTTTAAGACCCATTTTTAAATAAATTGCAAGGAAACCAAGCTACATATTTAGGAAGCATGCAATTAATCAAGAAATGTCCATGCTTTAAATTGTAATAAGAATCTTAACAAAATTATAATTCATGGATCACTACTTGAAAGATTTTCATCTCTAATATTTAAAGGTTTTTTTTGTAATAATAGAAAAATAACAGTTTCAATTACAAAAAATTGTTTTCCCAATCTTTATTTGTAAAATCAACATAAAGCAAATGTTACATCTTAATTTTATGTACATAAATCTATTGATTAAAAAAAATTTAAAATAGAATTTACTCTAAACATTTTAATACTTTACCACTGAACATCATTGATGATTACATTATGAAATATGAAGGGTATTATATTTTGCTGAGATCATATTGTCTTTATTTCTAACACATTTTTTAAAAATTATAAAATAATTACACTTGATAACATCTTAATGTTGACTTACAACCTAGCAGTGAAAATTTATAATTTACATACATTATTTATATTGTATGAAATTTTTATACATGTTATTTATTTACAAGAAATCATTTTTTATATTAGACACTGGAATGCTGATTGAGTCCAATACTGCTATGATCTGGACTGTGCTTTTGCTTTTTCCTTTTCTTTTCTTTTTTTCTTTTTTTTCTTTCCTTTTCATCTTCATGTCTCCTTTGCTTTTTGTGCTTCTTTTCATGTGTTTCTTGGCCTGGATCCACCATCTGTGACTCTTGAGACATTAATTCACTACTCTTATGTTTGTGTTTTTTATGTTTATTTTTATGCTTCTTTTGTGGAGGAAGATTAATGTTGCGATATCGTTCAGGAAGCTATAAAATAAAATTAAATGCACACATTACTATTACATTTTAAAATCATTAATATATTCTCTTTCCCGAAATAATTGTGGAAATGGTAAATTTTTTTTTTTAAAGTGATACAAAAGAATGAAGAATTAGAAAAACTCATTTTCATTTATTAGTTTGTTATTCTCAATATGAAAAAAATATTGTATTTATGAAAAAAATGTTTAAAATTTTATTTCTCATTAAAATATAAGGTTACCTAACTTAACCAATGCAAGCTACTTTCAAATCATAATACATAGTTTTACAAACTAATAAAAACTTCATTTAATTCTTAATCATAAATTAAATTTTAAACATTAATTAATTTAAATTAAATAATATTATTCTATTAAAATTAGCATATAAATTCATAGTAAATCTACAGATCTATTCTGTCATAACTGAATTTGAAATCAAATTAAAACTTACTGGTCCTGGATGAAGCCTAAAACCTGCTAATTGCACAGTAGTTAGTGGCAGAAGTTCTCTGCCCCCAATAGGTGGTTTCTCTATAACCGACCTAAGAGAACTATTATCCTGGACTCCAGGTGTATCAATTATGCCAGGTAAAGTAGGTAAAAAAGAAGACAGTTGTTCTTTCAATTTTTTTCCACTAAATTTACTGTAAGAATGTTCAAGACCATAATATGCCATTAAATTTCTAGCTCCAGTTAATTCGCTTTCTCCTGTAAAGTAAAAAAACATCATTGCTTGAATTATGTAAATATATAATGAGATTAAATAAATCCCTAAATAATTATGAGTGACGATGTTTAGAAGCATATTATTTATAGAAATTATGCTTACCAGGAGGCTCCTTCATCAAGTAGAAAGGCCCGCTGTGGACTATAGAAGGATTTTTTCCTAATGAAATCGTTGTTTTCAGTGTTCCCGTTGAGTCCTGACGCGAAACAACGGGGGAACGAGCCCCCCTCGGAGACGACTTAGGAGAATATTGTTCAACTTTTCGGAACTGATCACCCATCATCTTGTACGATCATATTTTAGCATCGAATTATTATTTATTGGTCACTGCTTTAGTGAATAAATTTGAGCTTCTGATGACACGATCCGGCAGAATCAGGTGAAAATTCATATTTTGTGAAAACAATGATAAGCCAAATTCCATATAATTTACAAGTAGACGTGGTTCAAATGTGGTTCATTTTTTTATTCCCCATTATGATGGTACTTAGAAATGTTTCTATGCCTAATAGAAGCTAATTCACTTCATGTTTCATATAAGAGAAATAATCGGAAAATGGAATCTAATACTAAATTCAATATCAAACACCGAGACATAATAAAGTCTTATATTTTCGAATCAATCTCAGCAATCTGGGAAATAATGCTGCAAAAAAAATTTCAGTACAAACTTGTGTTGCCTAAAAATTAAATTTATTAAGAATGAAAGATGTAAACGATAAATTACTGCGAAAAGAAATCAATTTATTTGTATTAATTTATGAACGAGTATTTGATATGAATTTTAAAAAAAAGGCGGGTAAATTTGTCGAGAGTTCACAAAGTTACAATGCGTCCGGTTTTAATGGAGGAGTTTACATATAGATAAGCCTTTTTTTCCCCAATCATATTCATAAAAAAACACAATCTGGATGTTCTAAAAATGTAAGTAACGGCGTGCAGTAGCCTTTTACAAAGCCTTACGTAACGTGATTTTAAAATTAAATCCGCTTTTTATATAGTAAGTGTGATAGAATTACTCATTTGATTATCACCGCTTCTTTACAGTTGTAATTTTTCTAAACAAATTAAAAGATCATTTTCTTACATCAATCCATGAATCAAGCTTCTTATTTTTTCAAATATTGTCCATACTTATACCGTTATTATTATTTCAACAGGAAATAGAATTAATGCTTGTTAATTGTTTATTTGTTTTAAAGTAGAAATGAATTTGATAAATATAAAATCGGCTATTTTATTTTATTTTATTTTTTTGCATTAAGTAGATAACTGTTTTAATTTTTAAGTAGAATATGAGCGTTCAAATTATTTAGCGAAACATTTAGATAACGAACAATAAGTTTCAGGCATTCGTAAAAATAACTGAATTCGATACGTTTATTATATCTCAGCCTAATCTCCTGGGAAGAGTATAAACAAAAACTCAATTTTTGTACAAGTAAATGGAATATTTGTTTTACGTAAGTATTGTTTTTCTGTTTTTCAATTTTTAAAATAAGATTAAAAAATTTTTAGTATTTGTATTGCAATTACTATTTATGTATATTGATATCGAAAACATTTTGCACAGAAAGTAGTTATTTAATTGGCACGCATAAATAGAATACTAGAAGTACTTCTTTGGGAAGATTTTAATTTTTGACTTTTAAATCTCGATTTTTTTTTGCATCTGTAATATATAATTTATGAGGAATATAAAATTTTTATTCTACAGGCACTATAAGCACTTTTTTGTCAATTTATCAAGTTGTACTTATTCTCAGTATACTAAAAATTTCAATATGTGAAATTCTTAGGGAAATAAGTTACTTGCTCAAAAAAATTTTAATTTTTACTTTCTCAGATATGGGTTCTGTTGAATATCACCTGAGGGATGGTTGGAAGCGTTTGGAGGTGATAAGGAAAAATGGCATTTATGCTGGTAAAGCAGACATCTACATATTTTCACCTGATGGAAATAAATTTAGATCAAAAAGAGAGTTAGTCAACTATTTGACATCAAATAATTTACCTTATAAAGCTGAAGAGCTATTTACAGCCACAGACTCAGGGGGATCAAAGGCAGCTGATAAAACAAAAAAAGATTCAGATTCCAATAATTGTATGATAGGAAGTGGAAATTCTTACATTGGTATGAGTAAGCTTGAAACCAATTTTAATTCTCTTTAAAAACTAATTGTTAAATGAAACTCAAATTAATGTTATATTCTACAATGTTTTACTTGTCAACAATTTATTTACTTTATAGTTTTTTATTAAAAGACAATGTAATCTGTATCATAAATATAAATATTGTGTTATAATAAATGGATTGTTATAAATTTGACAATCCATGAAGATAGTTTTATCAAATTCCAAGTATGTTTCTTATTAATTTTGTTATAATTTTAATGAATCTAAAATAATATGAATTACTATATTATGAAAAAAGAATTTACTAGTTGTATATCTTTAAATTTTTATGTTCAAAAGCCTTAAACATTTTAACCTAAATAAAATAAAAAATCCAAATTCAATTTCCAGATTTTTATTATTTTAAATGTTTTAAAACTAAATTATTTAAAAATTATGATTCTTCTATTTGCAGGTAATATGGCTTTGCCTCCTAATTACAAAAACATTTCAATGACACCAACTGGTCCTGGATTTGGAGGACGTAAGTTTTTTTAATCAAAATATGAATTACTTTCAGAGTTCTTTATATTAAAGCCATAAAGAATTATTGTATTTCAGCATGTTGTGGGATTTAGGATTCCTGTATTTTTGTATTAGGCTATGGGTATTTTGTAGAAATCATGAAAATAAAATCTTTAGAATGAAGCTTTTGAAATTAATTTGTTTTCTTCATTGATTCTTTACTTTA
Source organism: Ricinus marginatus (assembly GCA_028565995.1). Lineage (NCBI taxonomy): Eukaryota > Metazoa > Arthropoda > Insecta > Psocodea > Ricinidae > Ricinus > Ricinus marginatus. The sequence goes on from JAOWBB010000002.1 coordinate 3,052,881, forward strand.
TCAGCATGGTTATTTATACAATTGAAATTTCATCTACCTGTTATTTTTACTGTTATTATTGTCTTATTATCTTCTTACAAAGTAGTTCTTATTTGTCAGTTCAGTTCTTTCAAAATCAGCTGAAAAAGGATTATATTTTGAATCAAATCCTCCCAAGTAAGGTTACAAAGAAAATTATATGACCAATATTGCATAACTTGTTCATCTTTGTTAGATTTTGTGTGAAAACAGGTTCCAATTAGTTTTTTTTGATTTTGGCTTCCATTTACAAGTAATAGCAAATAATCACATAGAAAAATTATCAATCTTTTGAAAATTTTAAAAAATTCCATCTTTTAATATCATTTTTAATCGTCTTTTTAATGTCATTTAATAATCGTAATGGAAAAATTAAATGTTCAAACCATAAACTTTTTTATAATTTTAAGATTAATTGTAATGTTAAGAACTGTCTTTCTTATTTATGAAAAATATTTAAAGTGGATTTCCATTTTTTTTTCAGCTCATATTTTTCGCAATAAAAAATTAAAAATTTTAAAAGGAAAGATATTTTTATTGCTTTTAGAGAATAAATTATAAAATTTTGCAATGCTGATTTTTTAGTTGTAGCAATCCTTTTTTCTTCTTACGTCGTAATAATAATTATTAGTTCTTGACCCTATCGGATTTCAGTTTTGGAAATTTGACGTAGTTGCTTGTTTTATATATCTAGATATAATGACTGCCGGTCACCCTGGTACCTTCAACATATTGAAAGGTAAATTTTTAATAATTTGGCTTTCTGCAACTTATATTTTTATAAAATCCTTGGCATGAAATTCTGAGTTCCTGAGATAAATTTGGTAATAATGGGGTAATAATATTTATGTACTTGATTCAGAACGACTTCGAGCAACAGGAACTGGAACTGGAAAAGACACTTCTTCGAATGCGAGTCCATTTATACAAACGCCACATGGAAATCCTGCATTTGTGCCGCAAAAACTCGGAAAATCTACAGTTGAAACGCGTACTCCTAAGCCACCGAAAGCTCCAGAGAAACCATTGATGCCGTACATGCGATACTCTCGCAAAGTTTGGGATACTGTGAAGGCACAAAATCCGGATCTGAAACTGTGGGAAATAGGTAAAATTATTGGTCAGCAATGGAGAGACTTACCAGAGGATTTGAAAACTGAATATCTAGAAGAATACGACTTGGAAAAGGTGGATTATAAATTATTTTCAAATTACTTTATCCATTGAAAAATAACTTAATAATTAAGATCTAAGAAAACAAAATACAAAAAGTTATTATAAAATAATTCTTTAAAAAGGATTTTATAATTCTAAATCAGGTGTACCTTATGTCATTTAATTTCAGCTGGAATATGAGAAAGCTTTAAAAAATTACCATAATTCACCTGCATATCTAAATTATATTGCCGCAAAGAATAAGGCAAGTCAATCAAACGATGAAAATAGGGAAACTCACGATAGACAAAGTAATAAAAATTCTGACAGAAGGATAGATATTCAACCCGCAGAAGATGAAGATGGTATGAATAATATTTTTTGTTTTTAAAGATATTGCAAAATTTTTTTAAATTGATCATTATTTCTTATAATAACAACTACTAATAATTTTAAAAATAAACTTCGTTTGATGTATTTGATTTAAAAAAGTTATTTCTAATATGTTTTGTTAAACATCACTTCTGAGGAATTTTTTGCTAAAATTATGTAAAAACAATACTGAAAACATATTTATCCCTAAAAAAATAAAATAAAATTTGTTTTCAAGATTTCATAAAGACTAATAAAATCTTTCTTTTTCTAATAAAATCTGTTATTGAAATTTTTGTAGTTATTTCTTTTACTGATAACAGACCTTTTTATTCTATTGTCGACGATTAATTATATAGTATGGTTGATGTTCGATGTTCGTTATGTTAATTAATTCAATTTCAGATCCTGATGACGGTTATTCCGTGAAGCATATTGCCTATGCACGGTATATAAGAAATCATAGACTTATTAATGAAATCTTCAGCGATACGATTGTACCAGATGTGAGATCAGTGGTAACAACAACACGTATGCAAGTCCTCAAGAGGCAAGTTCAGTCGTTGACAATGCATCAAAAAAAGTTGGAAGCGGAATTGCAACAAATTGAAGAGAAATTCGAAGCGAAAAAAAGGAAATTTATTGAAAGTAGCGAGCACTTTCAGGAGGAACTGAAGAAGGTGATCAATATAAATTGCTTTGAGAGACTGAACACATTATTAGTCATTCAAAGAGCCCTCATGTGTAAAAGTAGATATTTTTTTTTAGGCTTTCAGAGATAAATTCAAATAAATTTTTGTTATGAAAATATTTGCATTTAAAAGGCAAGATAAAATATAGTCAAGTTAGAAAAAAAGTAGATGGAAAAAAATTCGTATCTGAAGCGCTATTGTTTTTATTTAATAATTATTCAGTTAATTTGCTTAAAAGAGAATTTCCTGAAATGATTTTTTTATTTGCAAAATAGCACTGCCATCGGGCACTCGATGATGAAATGTTTGATAAAATGGTTGAACGCCAGTATGAACTTTTAAGACGAGAGAGAGTAGGAAAAAATATGGAATTTTGCCATCCGCCCGAACAACCAACAGCTCCAACAGAATCACCATCTGCTACAATGGATGAGAATCCTCAATTACAAAATGGAGAGGTATGGATGCTTAAGAATAACTCATTATACATGACAGAAATAAATTCTATGTTTAAGTTTTTTTATCGAACAAATCTGCATTTTGAAATTATGAAACACAAATTAGTAAAAACCTGAAAAAACTTGACATGTAAAAAGCTTAAAAGAAGTTCACTAATTCATAATTTTCTTTATTGTGAGTTATATTGTTAATATTATTACATTTTATACTTTTTAAGATTTAAAGATCATTTAAATTGTATTAAAATATTTGAAGCAGAAAACTATTTTAAAACTAATTAAAAAGAAAAAATTATGATAATGGATTAATCTTGTAAATTAACCCATTTACAATATCATATGTATATATATACATATTATTTAATATCATATGTATATATAAAATCTATTTTATTTCATTGCATTTCTAGAACCTTTTTCTCCTTTTCTTTTCAATATTATTATTTTTTTTTCTCATGGAACAGTCTCTCCCAGCGTGTAGTTCTTGAACCCTTTTTAATTTGCTAAAAGATTATATTATTTTAATTTGATCTTCGATTTCATAAATAGAATTGTTTACAAACTTATGATTGCCGCTGATTGTTTTTATTATCTGCCATGAAGTTTGATGTGGAATCAAGTTGTTCAACAAATATATTGGTTTCTCCAAAGAGAGAAAAAAAGTACATTTATGTTAATACTGGGAAATTTAATTAAAATATGAAGTATTGGAAAAATTTTTTTCAGAATTCAACACTTTCATAATAATTAGTCAAAAATTTTTTTCTTTCCAAAACTAAGTCTGGGACGGAACAAAAACAACAAAAAACTAGTATTTTGGATTCCGAAGAGAAAAGTATGATGGTTCCATCAAGTACCGCTTCAGGCACTAATTCAGCTGCAAGTACTCCGTCAACTAATGGCAGTGCCCCTAGCATAACTGCAACACCGTCCCTTTCCGGATCTACAGGTCCAAATTATACCGGAATGGGACATTTTCCCTCCGGTCAGCAAAATCCTTATTCTCCACCATCGCAACACGGACTGCCTTCTCAAAACGTGCCTATGCCACCCCGTCCTCCTTATCAGGTATGATATTTCTTTTTCACCAGTAATTTCTTAATTTAAAAACTATTTTAGAGCTTAATGATTCTTTTTTCTTTTTCAGTATCCTTCTCAACAATCGCAACACGCCCAAGGGTATTATCCGCAATATCAACAAACTTCTGGACATCCGGGTTCATATGGTTATTCTCAGTGCCCTCCTTATACCAGAGCGCAACATTATAATCCAATTGATCAAACTGCAAATCAGGTATTTGATTCAATATAAAATATAAAATAAAATATGTTACATGTCAGTGGAACTGGACGTATTCATTTTTCTGCAGGGACTTGGAAATGGAACTTCTACTTCTTCAGGAGGAGTACCTATAATGAATCACCAAGTGACAAGCATGGGAGGTGTACAAGGGGCACCAAATTTACCCACTTTGTCCCAACAACCACATCCACAATCGACTGCATTACCTCCAACACAGCAATCCCAGACCAGTTCTCACACGGTCATTCATCATCAACAAAATCATGCGCCTTTATCAGCACAACAGCGACCAGAAAAACCAATAAATGAAGAAAAACCTGAATAAGACGAAAACATTTTCTGTTCTTACATCCATCGTCCATACATACTTACCTGTGTGCGTGTGTGTGTGTGTGTATGTGTGTGTGTGTATGTATATATGTATGTATGGAGTACAATTTCATAGATTAAGTTAGCCCATCTTTGAACGTAAACTAATAGGCTAAATCAAGTGCAAATTAAATATTCTATCCTAATTATTAAAATCATGTCCTTTTGTTTAATTTAAAAAGAAAATTTCTTTATACCGAAAAACATTCAGATAAGTAAATATTTTAAAAACAATTCTTGCTTTGCTAGCAGTAATGACGAAAATCATTTGACATAAACAAAAATTTTGTAATTAGAACCGAATGAAATACATTTTCAGTTATTGAAAAACAATTCGGTACTGAACTAATGTGAACTTCAATAAAAACAGTTATATTTTTTAGTAAAGTTCTGAATGGCATTTATCATATCATTATCAGTCAAGTTACATATTTTAGCATATATTATAAGCCTGAATATAGATAAATTTTATAAATATATTATATTTAGCATTGCCTTATTTCTTAAAAATTCTAAGAATTTAGAGAACTAATAATAATTCTTGAGGATTAAAAATATTTTTTTTATAAAGGATTCATATCTTTTATTAGAAAGACTTATATAGTTTAGAGTTAGATTTAGACAAGTAAAAATTAAAATATTCCAAAATTCTAAAGTTTTAGTTATAAATTGCGGAAAATAAATTTTATTCCTTTCAAGAACGCATTTGAGAGTTTAAAATTATTTTTAAAGCGCACATTGATAAAAGCAATAAATTTAAATATTTGGAAGACTTTTTTTAGATATAAAAAATAAAAATTATAAAAGAGAAAAATTTTCTAAATTTATATTTCGTTTGAATTATAAATACTTTTAATTTAAGAGACGATATATGATTTTCGTAAGTTATATTCATAATTGAAAATTTTAAATTTGAAAATTAAAATAAGCTAATATCGTTGTCTATTGTTAATGTTAATTTGATAATAAAAGTTTGTAATATGGGTTGTAGACTTTATAAGACAATAATTATATTATTTTTAAGTATGTACGGCATAGGTAAAAATTTTTAGATTTTACACGAGACAAATTTTTTCATACAAAAGGCAGGCGAATTAAAATAAAGAATGCTGTGCAACATTGAGAAATTCAAAGAAAGTTTGCGTAACGGAAAATGTCCGAAAATTATTTAACTTTGTAGTTCGATTTTAAATTTGTTTTTATTTCGATATTTCTGCTTGAGGGACAATAACTTCTAACGCAAAAGAAAGAAAAGAAAGAGATTTCCAAATTTTTTTCCGACACATTTTCATTACTGAAACTTTCTTTGCTTATTCTCGGCATTTAAGACCGTTAATTCCTATTTATTCCAGAAAAGAGGGAAAAAGTTTTTGAGAATAACCTGCATCGATGTTACTTTAGAATTTCCGATAAGGGAAAATTATTACTGCAAGGAGAAATTTAAAAAAAAAAGGCAAAATATTGAGGATAAAGTTTAATAACTCATGAAATATCAAAAATACATAGTGCGCTGTTAATAATTTGAATAAAACAGAATTTAGATTTTTTAACATCTGTTGCGCAATAGTTGGTACTAATAAAAATAATTATATTTTTTTATTAAGCATTTTTTAAAAATAAAAGTTAATTATTCTCATGGTTAAGTCAGAATGTTGCATTGATTTATTTTTTTTACTCTACTTAAATTGTTAAGATAATTAAAAATAATAAAATTATAAAGTTTTTTACAAAATGATGACTTTCAATTTATTAGACTTCGTTTTTTCGTCCTTTGATTACGAGTGCACTGCGGCAGAATTTCAGAAAAGAGAATTTTTAAACACCGCTCGGAGATTAAATTTTTTTAATCTCTTGGCTTGATGCTTCACCCATTTCTTTAGTATAAACATCTTCTGTCGGTTTCTCCATTAGCCGAGTCAGATCTGCTCGAAACAGAAAGTTTCGTCAGTTTTATTTGTTCTCGAGAGGCTCAAGCTTTGCGGATCACTAGTTACCTTTAATTTGAACGAGAGCCCAAATTCTCCTGTCGTTTTCCCGTTTTCCCGGCCGCAGCGGCTCCAGCTGAAAATTAGCGCAGTTTTCCCGGTACTTCGCATAATTCCAGTCCCTTCTGCCGGTCCTCGGGAAGGAAACCAAAGACTGACGTTTCACCTCCTGTGGACTTGGGGGTAAGATCCCTGCGTTAAAAAAATCGTTATTTCCGTTGGTATTTTTCTGGGATACGGTCGCTGGCTTGGGAGGGCAATTTACGAGTGGATTTACCTCCATTCCACAGGTGATCGTTTCTCCCGATCCTGGGGAACGACATCAGCCCCGAAACATCCCTTCTGAATTTTCTGCTCGCATCTCCACCTGAAATGTTATCAATGTTTTTTTCGTTTCTAAAAATTTTACAGCTGAGAGTACCGCGTTGGTTCAAATGAAAGAATTTTAAGAGAGGAAAAAATTTCATCCTCGCCCGGAAATTCTTACTTTATATGCGGAAAACGATATGAAATGCATTCCATCGACCTTTCGCACGATGTCGGAACGCAAAACTCAAGTCAGAAAATGTAATCTAAAGAAAATAAAAATGTGGATGATGTTTCCCGCGAAATATTGAAAACGAAAAGCTTCACAGATGTCCGGTGGATTGTAAAAAAATCTCGAAAATCCCGCCGAAATAAGCTTATTCTTGGTCCCCGCACCAAATGGAACCGAAGAGCGAGGACCCCACTTACCGGCTGAATAGACGGCGACCAGACAGAGACAGAGCAAAGCTGCCGCGCTGTGGAGCATCTTCGACCGCCAACAAAAACGAGCAGCCCCGTGCGCCGCTTTTTATATGCCCCCCGCGATTTAACGCTTGTGATGAACGTGCCGTAGAGGGAATCGCCGGATTTCCCAGCAGCGTATTGGTTTTTCTTTCTACATTTTCACGCTTTCCCCAAAACAGCATATTCGAGCTTTAACTAGGTTGTCTGCGGTGTGATCCGCGACGCATTTGAACGTGCCCGAAACGCTTACTGGAGCAAATCGAACTGTTTCAACCCGCAGTCGGCAAAGCTTCGAGATTATCGTATAAATGCGGAAAATCTCCGGCGCATTTTCTTTTACCAGCATCCTTCGGCGAGACGCCTACCTAATCGGTTTGCGAAAACAAGCTTCCATTCAACGATTCAGCGGTGTGAAAAGGTAAAACGATCGGGCATGGTTGAACCTGCTTCGATTCGCTCCTGTGTTTCAAGCACAAAATTTTTCCTGCTTGGAAGCGAGAAGGCGGAAAACCTGAATTGGAATCGGGGAAATTCCTACGACTTGAATCGCCCGTTCGAACGGATCCGGAAATTCATCCAGCGACTGGAAGGCGAAAATAAATTGGGCTTCTTACGGCTTTACGGTCTTTGTCGGGTCATTAGAGCCAAATTTGACTCCGCGACGTCGAAGGGCAAGTGACGTCAGAGAGAAAAATCAAATTTTGCAGAAAAGTCGTTTACCGAATCAAGTCGAAGATAAAGTATCACGGCGACCGTAATTAACTGGAATTTAGGCTTTTAATTCGGGCTAATTAGATTCTTATTGGATTTCTCCCGGAAGTACGGGGATTTGCAGCAAATTTCACGTCGCTTCCCTCGAGCTCTGCTGCAGCCACCTCTGAGGCTCCTTCCCGCTGTCGAATGAGGGGGTGGAAAACTTACCCTGGCCTGGAGGTTTTAAATGCGCGTCGATTATTAAACTGAACCGTTTCCTTGGCCTTTACGCGACGTTTGGCCAAATATATTTCGAGTTATCAAAAACCCCGAAAAAGCCGAAATTTTTCGAAAAGAATTAAAACAGACACTGTCCGCGGTAGCAAAATCGTTCGAAACAATAACTCATTGAAAGATTGATTTAGGGCCTTTACCAACATTCTAATTTCAATTTTATTTATTAATATATATATGTTCTTTTTTTACAAACGCATAATTTATTCGGTCGTTCGCGTGGATTTTCGAAAACGTTCGCAACAAACGCAAGATTATTAAGTTAACTTTAGATAAATTCGAATTTTTCCCCGAGGGAAAGCAAAATGTGCGATTACGAAGCTCAACCCCCTGAGGAAGAAGAGGAATGCATCTGTGTCCCGAAACCTCCAAAGAAGGAAAAGAAGTTAGAGATGCCCTGCTGTTGCCCGTACGATCCGCGGTTCCCACAAATGAATCAAACTCGGAGGTGCTTGGTGAAGTAAGTTTACCCTACGAAAGTCCTGTTTTCTGGGGATCGAATCGCATGGAGGCCCCCCAAGGGTGAACGCTTTTCGATAATTCAGTAACCTTTCTGCAACCCCCGGAACGGACGCGGAAAACGCTACCGTGATTCGTGCCGACCGTCACCGATCGGAGGATCATCACCGAGATGAATGATCATTGCCGACTGTTGCATCCGGTAATCTCCCGAGCGTCGGTGGACGTTCGGTTTCGGCGTCGATTGCCAATCTTCAAGTCGGCAATGCAAAATCCGGAATACCTTTCCTCGATGCGGACTTTTCGCGTGGGCCTACGGTCGGATCCGAATTATCCGCCTCTTCCGGAAAATACCGTGGTCCTGCACTTCTCGGTGGAGGATGACACGGAGATCGTACCCCGTCGGTCCGGGATTTCCACCGGTGACGATGCCACGCTGCGACAGACGCGACCGGTCGCATCGTGTACGTTTCGCTTTCCTTTTCAGTTTCATAGACTATCATAGATGCATCCGTCTCCTCGGGCCTAATCAAGAATGCAGAATCTTCAAAAAATGCTACATGGAACTGTGTCCCAACGAATGGCAGAACAAGTGGTACGATCAGATGGAGAAGGGTACCTGGCCGCACGCGGCGAGATTGCCGTCACCGAAGGACGGTGTCGTGCTTGAGCCGGACGAATCCGAGCCATTTAACACCGCAGGTTATTAACAGCACAGGAAGAATAAAAATAAATTGACTGCTATAATAAGGTAAACTCTTTTACAATAAAATTCTAACGAATGAACTGTCGTTTCATTTCTGTTAACCGCCGACGGCGGAAGAGGCTCGAAAATCTGTGAACTCGCAGCAAAAGTTTGCCGTGGGATTCCTTCGAATTTTCCCGTGAAGCTCGATGTGTTTTTCGAATCAGGCGAAATTTAACTCTTTTGCGCTGCCGAAAATACAGACGGGCATTTTCCACAGAAAATTATTCTTTTTTCAAGGCATTGCACACACCGCCGCCTACTGAACAAAGGGTCGAAAAAGCTTTTTTACTCACACCAAACAAACTCGTTCTTGACGAGCGAGGTAGCGGTCTCTCATTTGTTGTGAGTTTAAAAAAGCGAAGAACGCTCAAATAAAATTAAAATCGTGTCTCCAGCTGAAACGGAAGCGACCGTTACCTTTGTTGAAAATCTCCGATTTGAAACTTGCGCTTTCAACAGCAGCGGCATTCGCTGTCGCATAATAACTTTAGTAAAGATTTTTAGCTTTCAAATTTCCTTTCTATTCCGCAAGAATGGGAATTTCGAGTTGCGAACACGGGTAACATCAGATTTTTTTTTTCTAAGGAATATAACTTGAAAAGAAGTTTCTCAACAAATTCACAAATATTATTTCTATATAGTTTTTATTGTAACAAAAAATTTGAAAATTAATTTTTTCGAAAAAAAGAAAAATTTCCTTTTGCTGAATTATTCAGCGTTCGCGATTATTTTCATAAATGGTTATAAAAACATTTTTTAAAAAAAATATAAGTAAATGGAAAGGAAAAAATTTTTTCATTTTTGCTCAGCAACTTTTGTTAAAAAAGCCCAATAAATCATTAATATTTTAGCTTCGAATAATTTTAGTCATTTAATCTTATTATAAAGAACTAAAAGCTAATTAACTCTCCTTTTTTTTATTTTTATTTTTTTAAAAGAAACTAATTTATAACTAAGTTAATGACATTATTTTGTTTTTTCAATATTCCCTATGTTTGCAATTTCAATTTGAATCCACTAATCTGGAATGACTGATACATCAAAAATGAAGCTTAAATTTTGGAAATCTACCTCATGAACGTGGCAATTGATACAGGTATTCGGGATTGACGGCCCGCCGCAAAGGGTTCACGTTGTGTGGACCTTAAAATTTCCCAAATTTCCCAACCTCAGAGTTAACTAATTTTTTCTTTTTCAGTTATATAAATTATTTCATTCGTAATATTTTCAAGAATTTTTTTTTTCGCAAGGCTGGCAGTTTATGGACCCGTGTCAGGCATCATTAAAAACATTGAATGTTTAGTAATATTTCAATAAAAAAAAATAAAAAAAAAAAAAACAGATAAAGACATTTTTAATCCATTTTATTGTTCCTCCTCTTCCCTAAAATTTCATATAAAAAGGGCTGTTTCTCATAAATAACGGAATGATAATGGTAACTCATTATTTTTAATAATTCTTTTTCTTATTCTAAATTAAATAATTAATATAATTTATTTTATATAATTAGAAATAAACTTTTTATGAATAAAAATGATAAATATCTAATCTAAGTTCATATATTTAAATATTAAGTTTAAGATTGCCTAAGTTACTTATCATAAATTTTTTTTATTCCCGCGTTTGATTCAACCAAAAAATAGCAAAATACTTTCTGATATAATACACAATAAAGATGATCATAAAAGTGGTCAAAAAACTGAAAATTTTATAATGTATAAAAGGTATGCACATATATAATATATAGAAAAAAAAACAATTTTTCTTTAAAAAATTGTTTTTTTTTCCTAATGATTTATAATCAAATTAGCTGTTGTGGACGTGAAAAATTACTTGAGACACTGATATTTGAAAATACAGAACTTTTTTCAGTAAATCACACGTTTTTTTAAAATGAATGCTGGAGGATCATTGACTCTGTAAGAAATCATATTTACTGTTCTAATCGTAAAGCTAACCGATATTACAGCAATCTTTAGGCGAAATTACTGGCATTCTCTTTATATTTGTTTAAGCCTAGCCCGTAATAACCGAACCATCGAGAACTCCACATTATATAATTATAAAGTGGCTGGCCGACCTTTTAAAGGTTTTTGAAGAGCATCTGAGCGTATTGCTTACGGATTGAAAAGAAAAGGAATCCGTTTTTTATACATTAAAAATAATTTCAAGTTTTTGATGAAAATTTCTGAAACAAAGCTTTTACATAATAGTAATAATAATCGTCTTTATCTTCACTTATTTATTTTATTTGTACAAAAGTAATTTCTATATAAATACTGCACACGACGATTCTAATTTACATAAGTTTTGTTTAATATTGCATAATCCCTAAATTTAAGTACTTGAAGAACTCATTTATAAAAACTAAAATCATAAGATAAAAATTAAATGCCTTAATTTGAGTCGTTTTCAGCTTTAAGGAATTTAAAATTGTATTTAATGCAAGTTTGTCCAAGTATAAGCGATTAAGATTAAACGAAACAAAATTAAAACTTAGTTTCTACAACCTACGATTTATCACCATTTAAGCAACTACGAATTAAAATTAATTTTTTCCCATCAAGGCTAACGTACCAGTAATACCCAAATGTTATTAGGAATGTTAATTTTGTAACTTTAGCCGGTCGTCTCAGTAGGCAACTGAACAACAACAATAACAAGAAGAAAAGGACAAACAACAATAAGCGGAATCAATTCACTTAATATCTCTGCTGGAACTCGTGATGCCACCGATTGAAGTCGATGTGAAGCACGACGATCGTGCCGGTAGCCAGACCTGCCAAGAGAAACCTGAAAAAAAAGTGGATTTGTAGTATCTCTCCACTCGAGGCAGGCACGGGCCATCCATTCTGTTCGCTTCTCGGACTTACTTCTGATCGTGGGAAAGAGCCAGAGAACGTACGGGAGCGTCGCAAGCCGAAAAGGCATACAAAAGTGCCAGAGAAAACGTTCGCCACACTTCCACAATGCCCTTGTCTCCTCCGGTCATCAAGTACTCTCCGTCTCTGCTCAGCAGCAAGCACTGAAAAGACCGCAAATGGAACACATCAATATTAACTTAACGGGAAAATATCAACGCCTCGAAATGACATCTTGTCTCACCTGTAGGTTGTCGTTGTGCGACTCGTGTCTCAGCCTTTTGCCGTTCACAGTGAAGGCGGCCACCTGACCCTTCTCGTAATTGACGACGATGACGCCCTCGCGGGACATGGCAATATTTTCCGGCGAATTGAATCCGTTCGGAGGCTCCAGGGACCTCAGCAAATCGCCGAAAGTGGTGTGGACGAGCACGGGGCCATCTGAAGTCAGCAACTCGTAAATTGTGTGAAAAGCGCAGCTCGACCAATCAGAAAGAGCATTTGATACTCACTGACTGAACCCGAGACGACCAAACCCAGCTCTGCGGAAATGACGACCACGGATACGGGCTGATCGTGACCGGTCAAAGTGGCCCTCGGCGTAGGAAGTTCACCCTCACCGACGATGGTTTGGGTTCTCGCATTCCAGTGCCACAGCAAAACGGTGCAGTCTGCAGATCCCGATGCCACGTAGCAATCGGAAGTGATGTTGCACTCGGATCTCGACAGGCACGTGACGACTCCGTAATGGCCGAAGACAATTTGCACGATCTTAGCTGCAAGGAAGCAAATGCACGCTGCAGAATTTCAAAAAGTCGCAAAATAATGGGCCTTTCCTCCGTCCAGAGCAACTTTCGTTCCGATTAAATATCTTTGCAAAGCTCTGAGGCTCGGTGATCCCAAAAATTCGCTTTTTAATTTTCAATTACCGGTTTCGGTTGAGAAAACCCTGAAGCTGTTGTCCCAGAAGCCGCACGCGACCAAAAATCGGCTGTCAACGGTTGTAACAAAGCAGTTGCTTCTAACCTTTATCTTCTGACTGAAATTGTCACCCAGATGCCTTCTCATTGTTTGGTTGGAGAAATCTCCCGTTTGAGCTGCAATCGTGAAACGGATAAAGTTAACGAATTGTCGTGGAAAACGTGAAATGCTCCAAACGCAAGGGAAAAATCCAAAACTTGCCCAAAATGGGATCCATGCTCAGCGGAAGATTCGCCCTGTTGTGGGAATTGGTATCTGCATAAGTCGGACTCTGAACGGAGGCCGCATAGTTGCAATTCCAACGGTTGACGGCAAACTGCCGGCGGGCGGTGACCGTGACCACGGCCGGAAGCGGCAACTGAGGATAGGTATTGGCGGAAATGTGCACCACGGGAGAGTTCGACGGGAACTTCATAACCATGCACACGTCGTCTGGAACCGCGGAAAACATCATCGGGCTCTGCAAAAACGAACGTAAATTGAAAACTTGCCTAAGAACGCGGAATGAAAAAACCTCGTTCGAAAAGCAAGAATTTTTACCAGGCGCATGGTGGAACTCCTCAGCGGATGGGGCTCCATCAGCAGCTGAGACGGCGTCTGCCCGAAGCTGCGAATCTGGTTCTCTATGGCTTCCCTCATAACCGGATCCGCGATGGAGTCCAAATCCACGTTCCCCTCGTATGTCAAATAGTAAAAAACGTTCGTTGCCCGAATGGCTTCGGGACCTGAAAAGACAATTCTCCATCACCCGTCTGCAGTCATAACAATAAGATAATTTCTTTGTGGGGCTGCCTTAAAAATGGGGTCCAACTGCTGAGCGACAAAACTTTTCCGCCCGCAGTGAAACCCCCTTGAAATTCCGAAGTGATTTATGAGTCGAATTACGGGAAGTAAAAAGGCAAAGACGTTTTAAAAAATGCGTTCGTTGTCAGTAACGGATACGGTCTGTCTATCGGGGTATTTTAGGATAAAATTAATACATCGCACATTAAGCACTTTAAATTTCGTTTCTGCAGTTAATAAATTCAAGTTTTAACATCTGTTGTGAGTTAAAATGCAGTAAATAGAATAATTCTTTGGGAAATGAAGGCTAATTACGATAAATGAACCGTGGGCCGCAGCAAGCGTCGAGATTTCGACAGCTCCTGGCGGACGACAACATTTTAATTACACCACTCCTTCTTATTCACGCAGTGAATTTGAGCCTGAATCTCTTCAAGCACAGCCTCCTTATTTGCTGATGAAAATTCTAATCCAATTAATTAATGGGTGGAATTGCAGGCCGGGAACACCCAAAGCAAGTTTCGAACCGGACCAGAAAGACGCGTTAACTTCCATCGCTGCCATTTCTCGGTCGTGCTCCGCCGGAGCACGGCTGCAGATCTGCAGAACGAACTCCGGAGGCGTCACTTCCGATGCTTCGAGAATGCTCGGGGGAAATGAAATTCGGAAGGCGCCACAGAGGGAGGACTTAACGTGTTTCGTCTTGTGCCACCTGGCAGCCTCTGATCTCGTTTAATCCGAAGTGACGCTCAGGCCATTGAAGAATGTGAAAGTTTACTTAAACTAATTCCCTCTCTTCCTGTCTGCTCTGCTAATTCCTAACACATGTCAACTAATTCTCCGGTGACAAGTTTTTTCCTTTGGGATTCCTCCGATCCCTGCTTTTACAACGAAATTCACTTTTTTATCCGAAGTTTTTCTTAAGGCGCCCAAGCGCGAGTGCCGCGTCGCTTTCAGCCGGGTTGGCAGCAGTGAACGGAAACGACCGCCCGAACCCACCTTTCTGCCTGTACCCGAATATGAGGTCGATCCACTGGTGCAGCTGGCAGGACACGAATTCGGATTCCAGAGCCATTCGATTAATCCGCACGAATTCCTCCGGACTTGATGCCCACGGGGGCAGCTCCACGTCATTGACCAGGGCCCCGTCCTCCTGGTGCCCAAACCGGTACCTGTTGCTGTTCACAAACATTTCCGGAAGGAAGAAGAATTCGGGTATCAGCTCCTTCACGTCGCTCGTGTCCCTTTGACAGTTTTTCCACGACAGAGCAACCGACGAAAATAACCTTTGTAAAAAAGAAATGTTGCTTTTAACAAGTTCCCCCGAATTAATCTCGCAAACGAAAAGGTTTTCGTACCGACCTGTTGGGGTGATCGAATTTGCCACCTTGCAGGGCCAAGAATATTGTAGTCATCGGTTCAATCCTGATCAGCCAGTTAAGTACAAACGCTGCAGTGGAATAATGGGTGCCGTAGTGAAAAGGGGGTATGCTCTCGTGCTCCCAGCTGTTGTATCTGATTAACATTAAAATTTTACTTCGAAACTTTCTCGGTTCTGGGCGGCAAGCAGTATCGCGATTTTCAAACATTTACAAATAAGACCTCCCTACGCATGCACTTTCGATTTTACCTTTCCTCAAAATAAGCTCGTCTGCTTCGGTTCAAGGCTCCCACTGGCTTTGACAAATTCCTGTAGTTCGACGGCAAACTAAGATCCAATTCTGACGACTCGTAATTGGTCAGGACCCACGGGAATATGGGATACTGATTCAAGTCGTTGTAGGTTCTTCCTGAAAGGAAAACGCACTCGAACGGATGAGTACTTTCGAACGTTCGTTAAATTTACTTTGCCCCTAAACGGAGGCGAAGAGGAACACCCTACCCGCTATGGTGTTGAGGAACATGAGGTACTCGAAATTTGAAATTTCCCTTCTCTGCCATCTTTGCGTCATATTCGAATTTCTCATGAGTTGCCTGGGCGACATCATGGAGGCCCTCCTGTAACAGTTCAAATCGCTGCATCAGCCCCGGGGTCCGATACTGCTGCTTCGGATTGCTGCGAAAGGCTGGGTTGGTCGCTTCTTTTCCACGGAAAAGCGGAAGGTTTTTTAATTTGAGCGATTTCGATTTCAATTAACCGATTCATTCTTTTGCTTCGGGCTTTGAAAAATCGCCTGTAATACGGAGCCGTATCTAAATGTTTCACGTCCTTTTTTGAGTTATATTAATGGCGGACGTAAATCTCGAACGTAGAAAATCCAGTCTAGATCGATATTTTATTCCGATTTTTTTTCTCTTTTTTTACGGCCGTGCTGCATCCTCCGTTAGACCCTCTCTCTCCAGGAAATATTCATCTTATTAACGACAGAAGTCTAATAAATTCCTAAAATCCTTGCCCGCTTCTTCGGCAACATTAATAGTTATAATTGCGCACTGACTGCCTTCAGAGCGACCTGATGTCGTTCCCGAACGGGTTCGGGGTGTTTTTGAAAGTCAAATCTAAAAATCGAGCTAATTTTTGTTTCTGCGGAAATCTAATTCGATTTTTTAAAATTAATTTACGTGATTTCATTTGCCGTTCATCCGGCGGATTTTACGGGCCTTAAGCCGCGAGTGTCGCTAATTCATTATGATTGGCGACACTGGAACGTCAGTTTTCGGGTTTCGAGGCGCTTTCCGAAACATTAAACACATGCGGATGCAAAAAAATAAGTTTTAAGTAATCTTTCGGTTGAGGTTTTCACAACGAAAACGACAAAATTATTCTCATAAAATGATCAGAAAATCAGACGATAATTTCGGGAGAGTCTGTCATCACTGTTTGAGCCGTTTGAAATGGAATCGAAGACGGATTTTTAACATTGTAATGAATGACTTACATTTCGTGAAAGGGACTCGGATTCGTTTGCTGCAGTGAGAAAATTTGCGAATTAAATCTCCGTCATTAATCGTTCGCCGCAATCAATGTCGCGGCAATAGGTTGAATAATTTTTTAATGAAAAATAATTATTTTTTTGTTTTGTTTCATGATTCACGCTCTTTTGCCGGAATTAACCACGTTGATAAGCTTCTTACCTTTCGAATCATATTTCATTCGGAGACCTACCTTGTTTGCGGTATGCCATACTTAATGCCGATTCCCACTCGCGGAAGGGCTTTGATAACCTTCTTCACGGTCGCCTGATCCGCGAAGGCAAACATTATGGACGCTGGAAAAGTAAGACATATACAGCTCCGTTAAGTTTGGAAAAACCGCCGGGAAAATCCCCATCCCGGTCCGTGATCAGGATAACACGCGAAATTAAAACGGACAAAGGACGAAGGCAACGACATTACGAAGGGTGGAATATGGAATACGACGAGGGAAAACAATGGATAAATGCATATTTTGAAAATTATCAGTCCTGACACTGAGGGGTGGGCAATTGTGGAGGAACATTTATTGTTTGCCACGATACTGTATTTGAGGTTGCACACTGCTTTGGGAAATAAAGGAAAAGAAATAAACCCATCCGCAGCAGAGGCCATTAATTGAGGCGCACAAACTTCCGATTTTACGTATCGTACGCCAACGTTCGGAGACCGCGTTCTTTAAGCGACGCTCTAACTTGTGTGCCGCGAATTATTTGCACGTGAGGATCCGGATGAAACATGACTCCTGGAAAACGAAAGACGGCAAAATTTACAGGCGGCAAAAATGAAGGGTGATCTCGGGTGCAGATAGTTCGGTGGTGCACATGTCGAGATTTATGCGAATGCTAAAATGAGTGTTCCGAAAGGAAAAAGGCTCGCGTGAGACGGCGCTGGGATCGAATATGAAGCTGCTTTCGATCCGGCGAAGGGGATTTCGTCGAAAAAACCGATTTTTCGCCGTGGCTCACACGTCGAAAAGCGGAAGGATGCGACGGAACGGGACGGGACAACTTCCGGACGAGAAACCGTCAACCGTCGTCCTGCTTTTCTCGGGGCGTCGGGTCTCGCGAGGCGAACAACAAAAGCGAAAAAGACAAAAAAGGATGGAACTTAATGAATGCACATTGTTAAAGTGCTTCGGGGGAGCGCATGGCATTTGCTTCGTACCTGCCTTATTTAGTTATATCATTTATTTCATCTCCGGACAGTTGTTAATGTTCATCTCGTGTACTGAGATCTCCCTCGAGATATCAACTTCGGAATGACAACATTGTTTTATTCGGAATTTCGTTTTGGGGACCATATCAAGTTTCTTTTTTTTTCCCTTCCCAATTAAATAAAGGAATATATTTACAAAAAAAAAGGATGGAAAAAAAAAAGTTTTCGATTTTTTTTTTCCTTCTCGTTTTGAACCCTTCCCGAGGAGTCGAATCAACGGAAAATTTCCCGGCGCCGCGAAAAAATTTCTGAACGCGTCCCGTGACCGAGGCTCTGCGCCAACGTTGCCGGATCCCGTTGCGAATTCGGCCGCCGTTCGGACCGCGCAACAGCACTCGTCGAGATGCTCGGATGCGGATTTTGATGCTTCGTCCACGTGAAAATGCATTTTTCGGTTTATTTCTTTTCCCTTAATAATGAATCATTCGTAAATATTCGAAAAAGCTTACTTCGGCTCGCCAGGAATATCTCGATGGCGACGTTCTGGAGGAGATACCTTCTCGAAAATATCGCTCTGACTTCGGAGAAGTACCATTTGCCATGGAGATGGTCGCAATACTTGAGTACCTGAAACGGAACGGAAGGTTGTGTGATTTTTTTTTTTTTTTTTAAATAAAATAAAATTCTGACGAAAGCAAAAACTATTTTTCCGGGTCGAGGATGGGAAACAGTCACGATTTAAGCTTCCAGCCGGGTGACATCAATTCCTTAAGCATCCGTAATTTGATTTTATTGAGGCTTCGTCTGAGAAAGGAAGACAACGAAGCGGAGCCTCAAGCGCAGGGCACTCAAGTTCGGACAGTTTGATGGATTGCTCGTAAAAATTTACGGTTTAAGGTTCTTGTCGGGGAACCTGAAAAAAACCGGTAAATTCCCAATTTAATCTGATATTCTCGAAAAAAAAAAAAAATTTTTTAATTCGACATCCCATAAGGGAAAAACGTTTCGCAAATGAAAAATTCCGGAGTCGGAAAAGTAGGCAAAGGCACCGGATGAAATTCGAAACTAAACCATTTTGATTGCTTTCATTTTGACAAAGTCCTTTTATTGCTCAGCAAATTGAGTTGGCCGTTCAAGCTTTTGCTAGTTCGGAAAAGACTTTGCCGTCGAAAAGAAAATCGATGAGCGACCGTTAATCCCGTTTCCGATGGCAAAAATCTTTTCAAAGCTCACCCCCAATCCGGCAAGATGCAGCGAATGTGTCTCAAATCGTGTTAAAAATTATTCCGGAATATGAAATTACGCTACGCATATAAAAACGCGAAATGCAATAAACTGACTCAGGATCTCGATAATAACAATAAACTGACACTGCAGTTCGAGATCCTGGTATCGGTCACCACGCTGTTTTAGAAATGATAAAAATATTCTGTTTTGCCTTATTTTTTCACTCTGCTTTTGGGACTAACCTTTAACCATATTCATTATTCTGAATATTGTGATTTTTCATTGAAATAAGTCGTAAAACTTTAAAATACAAAAGGTAAGACCTCCTCTTCCTTTATGTGGCATACCTGTATGCCCACGGAGCAAATGGATTGACAGCTGCTCCTTAATTCAATTTATCTTCATTTTTTTCCTTCCCTTTTTTATATCCCGAAGTATGTTCCAATGTCCACCATAAAATTCAAATCAATATATTTAACGGATACCTTTCTAGGAAACAACACATTCATGGTACATTCACTACGAAGTCGTTCACGCACGATCGTCCGTCATCTCTGTTTTTCGGTCGTTTCGAACAATTTCAAACCAATAAAATTCCGGCATTCAAATTTTTAGAGCTTCTTTTGGGAATGGGAGGAAGGAGACGAAGAAAAAAAAAAAAAGAGCACAAAAGGAGGAAACAACAATTAGTGAGAATCAAGAATTTTATGGAAAGCACCAATGAAACGTGTATTATTCAATATTACGAAAAGTGCCCTTCACAGGACCGTAAAAAGCCTTGGGGAATGCATTCGAATAAGTTCACAATCGCGTATTAGTAAAGATGACTTTAAAATACCCTTAAAGGCTTTCGTTATTTTCCAAAATTTTTAATTATTTCAATCCCAAATTGAACAATTCAAGTTCTTCGCTTCGTTACTTAGATGTAACGTCGCTTTTCCACGAGATATGTGAAGATTCTCAGCGTTATTTATAGTTTCTGCCCGAGTGTGCACTCCATCTAAGTCGTGAGGTGATTGATAAAGCAATTAAAAGAAGATTTCCTGTTTCGCATCGGATGCCAGGCACCAATTAGGGTGGAACTTAATTCTTCAAATCGGGTCGCATATCGCAGCACAAACAAAGGAACGTTCGCATTAAGGTGCGATCAAGTCGATTCGTCTCATATGCAATAAAAACTGTCTTCGGTTGCAGTGCATTCGAACCGGGACGTCGATGTACACAAAACATTTATTTATTTTTATTTTCTTATGTGGAAGGAACAAGAGCAACGTCGAAGATCAATTTACATAACAATGAAAGTTTCCATGCAAAACAGCTACGCTTTCGGTATTAAAATGGCCGCTAAGTACGTGACGGTGGGTTGGGCCTGGGCAACCCTCTCTCGGGCCGCCGACGTGCGCTTGCTCTGGCCGCAGTCAGCGCATGCAACTCGAGTTCGATTCTCCGGGGCACAGAAAATCGATTCGACAAGGAATTTTCTTTGAAGCCGATGCCTCCCTGATCTCGTGTGCTTGCGGGGCGTCGGCGTTTTGCTGACTTCCGCCAGGTTTTCGTTTTGGACTTTGTTTTGCTGATTTCAACTTGGATTCAAAAGCTTTCGACCTTAATGTATAGATTTTACGGGTTTTCTTACCGGAACACCGTTAACTGGCTGAAAACTTTCTTCGTGTGGCATATTAGAAAATGAGATGGATGCAGTTAAATCCGACTTCGCGGATGCGTGACAAAAAATTCAAACCGGAATAAGATAATTTGACTGCAATGACAAATATCGCAATATTTTGCATCGTCCCAAGGGAAAATAATTAAATGAGAGCTTTTGATACCTCTACCGATGGTTTATTTTCTATATAAATTCGCTTTTAAAGCGAATCGGATCTGAATGTCTCCCGATAGTTATCTACTTTTTGACAAATTCTCATGGTGTTCGTAATCTAACAGACTCTTCTATGAGTAAAGAACATTTTATATTCTTTTAAAAACAAGGATTTAAAAGGATGCATGTAACTTGTTAGGCGGGAAGATTAGTTTGTGAGACGGAAATATAAGGAGGCCTTATATAAATTAGAAACAGGGTCATCCAACCTCCGCTTGCCATATTTAATTTACTTGACACTAATTTTGTTTATAGTTTGTAATTCAGTTTTCAACCCCTGGTGAAATGAAGAAGGGTGGACTTAAATTTTGCTTAATATGACTCCGGCAGCAAAATCGTTATTCAAACTTAATCTAATTATTCCATTTAAAATGGAAAAAAAGTCGCTTATTCAGCTTCATTTGAGCGATAAGTTGTTGTACTTGGCGAAAAAGTCACAGCTGAATTTGTTCGAGCGGTAACATTTTAGCTAGGAGGCACAGCAAAAATTTTGCGCTTGCGGCGACGGTGACTAAGGGGCCGCTTAAGGCAAAGGCTGCCGAAGCCACAAGTCGGCACTCCTCATGAATCATCGACGATGCTAATTCTCCCATAATGAGAACAAACAATCGCCCTTTCCGCAGAGCAGATAAGCCACGAAGTAATGATCAAAGCGGAATAAATATTAATATGGGAGTGCCGGGCCCGTGGAGAGACCGAAGGCGAAAGAACAGCCCGCGAAGCAGTCACAATGATAGAGCACGACAAGAGAGCAGAATACTTCATGACAAATTACAAACTGTTGATCCCGAACCCCGGAGGCATTAAAAACCACCCCTTGAAATAAATGCGGCATCGTATTTCCGAGTACACTCGCCCCAAAAAAATTCACCCCATACAATTTTCATTTCACGATCTTCGAGACGGAGAGCGAATCGAAGACGGGAGAAGATGAGGTGCGAAACAAGGAGAGGGTAACACTTTCGAGGGAAACCGTACTATTGCATTTACTTTCATCCCTGTCAATTAGATTGCAATGAAGTGTATACAAAGAGAGCACTCATGTGTTTATACAAGAGCCGGCCGAAGGGATAAGTAATACCCCACTTGATAGCGTCTCAACCACCGCCATGCCCGACCAAGCATTTAGATGTCAGAGGCGTTAATAAAA
The DNA here is from genome assembly GCA_028565995.1 of Ricinus marginatus. Lineage (NCBI taxonomy): Eukaryota > Metazoa > Arthropoda > Insecta > Psocodea > Ricinidae > Ricinus > Ricinus marginatus. Next base: position 3,075,150 of record JAOWBB010000002.1, read on the forward strand.
TCGCCATTCAAAGATGAAAAGCGAAGGTGGCTGGTAAACATGCTGTGAAGGGGGAAAAGGTTTGCTCAATGAGAGCTTAAGGTTTTAGAAGGAACTTGAACCTGGGAAGCCTTTTGTTATTTCCGAAATAATCCAAACCCGTTGCATCTTTTCGGATAAGCCGGATAATTTTCTGCAATTGATACATCCACCACATTCTGTCCCCAGACACGGGTCCGTTTTGACGTCTGAACAGGAACACCTCAAGCACAAGTGCCACAATGCTGCGAATCTGGAATTTGGCAATCCGTAAATTTGCTTTTCGACTTCCTCGGCTCTTCGTAGGTTTACCCCGGTATTAATTTCTACACACTTGGATCGCGGATACTCGTAATTTAAGGATGAAATTACGACTGCCAGGAGGATGCGAAATAGATTGTGAACTCTCCCTTTTGTAATTGTAAATTTGATACTCTTCTTTGTGTTTGAGATAAAACCATGTAATCCTTCAATTATATTGAATTGAATGTAATTCAACAATGACGGAACCCATCGGGGCGCCTTTTATACGAAAGTAAACATCCTATTTCTTTCCTCTCCTTTTTTTGTTGTTGTTGTTATACGTAGGTATATACAGTACTTGATGTTATGACAAAGACGCCGAAAGGCACGGTTCTTCACGTTATGACAAATACAATTTCGGATCAAAATGAAATTTGTCTATCAATCATACCGAGTTGCCGGTTGCCCGGATTTTTGCCTTCTTTTATGCGCAACCGATCAAGCACAAGCGAACTCTTCGCAAAACGTTTCCACCCTTTTTGCCGGGGCAGAAGGAAAACGTTGCCTTTGACGATGGCCGAGGCGAAAAGGGAGAACGTCCAGAAAGCGCCCGCACCGGCAAACGGAAACAGCTCAAAGTTTCTCACCCGCGGAACCGACCGGATTACTGTCATACTGTCATGGAGATGACGAGGGATTAATATCACATTTCACAAACGGGTCAGGAAAGTGGTGGATCAAATTCTCAAAGAATGGGAACGTAATTACTGGTAATTAGTCGGAAGCGTCGGAGCCGGAGCAAAAAATTTTCTAAATGAAAAATGGCGGTGAAAGAGTGTCACAAATGCGGGACACCGATCAAAATATTGAGGCACCGAACTAGAATTTAAATCAAAAATTATATAATAAATACCGGTTAAAATGAAACTTGTAATGCATGCAAGTTCATTAACAACTTCGGTTAATAAGTAATTTTCTGGAGCTGCAAAATCCATGACCGTGCAATAACACGTTTATTATGACGGCCTAAACATTTTATATTTTCCATTCCAGATAATTTCACGGCTAATAAATAATGTTTTTAAGGATGTAAATCTATAAAAGGCCGTCTTTATTAATAAAAAAGGGCAAAAAAGCGCAGCAACATCCTTCCCGTCCTCTTTTCATAAACTTGAATCAACGTCAAAGTGGTAAATTTAAAAAATTGTTCATTCGCATTGGAACATGATGAAAATACAACGTTTTTCGCATTTTAAACGCGTCTTTTTAATCGGCACGATACATATATATATATATATATATAATATATATATATACGCACATATAATTAAAGAGTTTTGCTGATGTGATGAGGCAGAAACCGTACCAGTTTTGTACTTTCGTGGCAAAGATTTACCAATCGCAGAATAAATTCTTAGGCGTTCAATCCCGCTGAAAACCCCAAGAATCATCTTTTTACATCGCCGGGTGGAACAATGGAAGCAATTTCCCCGTCATGCAACCATTAGCCGCAAATGCATATTTCATATTTCGAAGATTTATGACACTTTTCGGGTGAGAAGCGCAAAATTTTCACCTTCTCGTCCTTTATGCCCGGACAAATGAGAAAAAGCATCTGGAGATGAGTAATAAGCGATGAGGGGAAGGAAAAGATTTTTCTGTTTTATCCGCGAAACGGAACTTAATTGATTTTCCATTTTATGTGTAAGTGTACATGTATATTGTTTGCGACCTCGGTTGAAAGGAAATAAAAAATCATCCTCTCACATGTTACTTAAGTGCCTCATTATCCGGGGTTTGATAAAAAAAAAAGGCTTTTTCCTTTTTTCCTGCACCACTTTTCATTAACGGACTCAATTTTTATGTACACCGATCACGCTATCCCCCTGAAATAAAAAAGGATTTTAACCACTGCAGTTGTACCATACCCGGCAATAACAGTTAGTGCACATTCGAGACGTAATTCAGAAGAAAATTTAAGGCGACAATATTGATAACGAAAATTGCTCCTATTAAATTATGTTTATGTGATAGCGGACCTTAAGCGAATTTATAACGAGGTGAACATAAACACGACCTTAACATATACCGTTTACATTCACATTTACCGATATTAATAAATACACTTTTGCACTGCATTTATCGCATATGGGAGTTTTTGTCAAAAAACCGAGCAATGGGAAAAATTAATGATATTATAACCAGTGTTTAATTATAAATCCATATCTTGTTATTTCTTTTTATTTCATGCAGTTGAATATTCATTAAAGGATGGGTTTCAGCCATAATCGATGCCGTTTGAAAATTAACCTTAGTAAAGTGCTGTTACAACATTAACGTCTTACCATTCTTTACCCAAATCATATTATCAAAAACATAAATTTCGTAACATAAAATATTTTCATTCTGCTAATTAATGCACGATTTTTTTTTCCTTTCAATTACACACCGCATTTATGAAACGTTTTTAGTTTCAATTCATGTGTTTCTTCATTCGGAGCATTTCAGTTACAATCCCCGAACGTTTTGTATTTGCAAGCCTGACAATTCCTGGGTCTGTGGGCAATTTTCCGCGATAAATTTGGATGCGCCCGCAAAAGCAAATAAATTATTAACAATCGATTAAAAATTTATGTTGTTTAATGAAAATGTCCCGAGATCGCTTGTCCGCGATGAAGACTGCCTTGTTCATTTGATTTAAAGGTTCCTTGGATTCGAATTCATTTATGTCGTACAAGCAAATGACAGTCCGATTTGCATGCAGACCAATCCAAGTGTAAATGCACTTACTTCTAGACAAGCACTCAAAACAGCCACGACACATTTCGAAGCTTTCCATTTCTCATTGCGAGGTGTGTTCGTCCTTTTATTTTGTCGAAAACGACCGTGGGGATGTAAAAAAAGAAAAAAAAGAAAACAAAAAAAGCCGAATATTTTTCAACAGGTTGTTAAAAGAGAAAAAAATTCAGAAGAAATACTGAAACTTGAACTTTTTTAGAGATACTATCGGGAAAGATTTATAATCCGAACCGGTCCAATGTCATACTAAATGTTAACAAGTGGGTAGGCCAGTAAATTGTATAAAGCCTCGGAAAAAGAAAAAAAAATAATAAGAATAAAGCCAAATGACAAATTTGAGAATATCTGAAATATTTTCTTGTTCTGCAATGCAGGAAAAAGATGACGTAAATCATCAAAGGCAACGTATATATTTATTAAAAAAATAAATCCATGTTTCGTAGTATGAGACGCCCATTGCAAAAACGACTGAAAATAATATTATATTTAATTGCTGGCACTGAATAATTTTATAAGTAGAAGCTACAGCATATGCTGCAACGTTCGGTTTATGACGTTGATGTCAGAACAATACCTGGATGGCCGTGTCTTCTGGGGTTTGCCCCATTATTCAACGGCTGCATGTCTTTTTGTATAATTTCTAATATGCAAAAATTCCGACACATCATCTGGATATCCAATATCGGGACATTTTAAGAAACTAAGCTAACAGACACGATACTAGATCAGATGGATTAGAGATAAACGCTTTTGTGTAATATTTTTTTAAATTTCTATGCGCGTCGCGAGGCACGAAACTATTTTTGTATATTTCTGAAAACGATAAAATGTCAACATTAAAATAGATGATCGTTTAAATAAGTTTTCTTTTGTACGACTAATCCATGCATTTACATGGATCTGTCATTTGATCGGGAGGAATTCCTCAAATGCTTTAATCTTGCGTTAAGGCGAGAGGAGAGCTTTCGAGATCTTTTATGAAAAAAGCAGAAATCCCATCCGCGAACTCAGACTGCCGAAGTCCGAGGATGCTGAACGAGATGCGATTTCGCTGATTTTGAGCTCCCTTTCCGTGGCAGAGGATCACCGAAGCCAATCCAGGGCGCAAATTTTCACGTTTAACTTAGACAGCTCGGATGGCCAAAATACAAATTTTAAGTTTAATATTTAATTTTAAGTTGCGGGTTTCTCCGTTGCATAAGGTAACCTTATTTAGGGATTCCTTAAGAGTTAATAAATCAGAGGAGAACATGACATATAAGGAAAGGTCTCCGTGTATTTTTATTGATTGCAGATTGGTAGCAGGGGTGCAAATGATATTTTCGCTTTTATTTACGGGTTAGGAGGCGCCTGATCGTCCGTCGATTCCTCCCGCAACATCTTTCATCGACAAAAAATATTCCTTCCTGCAAACAAAATCCTCGAATTAGAAAAACGCAGATTGTGGTAGGAAATTGTGAATGAAATAATTCTGAATGGTGCAGTTTCCTGTGTTTTTTGCTGTGGATTCGCCATAATTGCGCCAATATTAATTTCACAAACTCGGTATAGAGTAACCTATTTGGAAACACAAAAAAAACGTTAAGAATTGCAATGCAAAGAGTTGTGCGACTAAAAATGCGATATGTATCTCTTGTATTGTAAAAGAAACAATGAAATCCATATATATATATATTGGAAAACCCGAACAAAGGATCCTTAAAAGGCGGATTAAAATATTTATAAGTTGAAGAACTTTATTTATATTATTCGTTTCTATACAGCTTTTGAATGTGGCCAAAAATTTAGTGAACCGTGCATCTAGATACTCCAACAGATGTTACATACCAAAGGCACACATAATTTGAAACATTCGCTTCCCATTCAAGAAGGATGAGGATTTAAATATTTTTCCCCGTCCCAATTGATCCCTTGGCATGCTACAAATACCTTCCAGCTAATGTTCCCCGGATCACCCTTATAAATGTCCCTTTTTGTTAATCGGATGGTCGCAAGCCTTAAGTACAAAATGAATCGGTCATTTGCTGCACGTACCCTGGCTAAAAACCCCGTGCATTAAAATATTTTTTTTCTTTTCTTTTTTCACTGACCGAAACCGTCCACGGTTTCCGTGGCACTATCGGTCTGTGTGAACGCAAAACTTGAGCAGAAAACTTCTCACGAAACGGTTTTCCCCTAACATGTTGCCAACACTAAAAAGTCCGAGAAATTTTAAACCTGATGCTGAGCAAAATCAAAATGAAGTTTTGTTTAATTGGTTAAAAGGGTTTTTGCATCTAAATATTTCAACACGTAAACCGCAAATCTCCACGAGGCAGATCGCACGTAGTATCCACACGGCAATATGCCCGTGGGGGGAAGGAATTTTTCCCTCGTAACCCTCATCCCCGAACACTATCGAGCGATGTTTGTTTCTCGTGTGGCAACTATCATGGCGAAAAAAAAACTGCATTTTTGTCTTATTTAATTCTCGGACGTTCGCCATTCATCGCTTTGCGGAATCTATTTAAGTGGATAACATTTTTAAAAGCAAATAGTTAATGAGAGTTTATATATTACATGTATATATATACAAAATAAGCAGGAAAAAAATAAGAGCCGAATTTGATGGATTTGTACAGATAACAAAAAAAACGAGGCGGAAAAGGCGGACGTACGAACAGAGGCTGTATATTAAAAGTCAAAATAAAAACATTCGCAGTTCCGTGAGCTAAGCATGGGAGTTGTTGCCGGGCAAATGATTCGGACGATATCATTGGTTCACACTCACGGATCGATGTCGAACGGGGCGGAGTGTTAATAACGTCAGTTTCAAAAGGGATTAAAAGCAGGGGATTAACTTACTCAAATGTGTCATTTTTTACTGTCCTTAGCGCATTTTGCTTTGAAATTTTTGGTTTCGATTTAAAAAAGTATAAAAACAAACAATTGTTGGAATTCCGGTAAAGACATTCGAATAATGATTAACACGTGGATGCGCCTCACGTAACCCGTTCACTTTTGACCCGGGATTTTCCTCCATAAAGCGAACGATTTTGAAGGTAAAGAATTTTTCCCAAAAATAATAATCCTGCATTGATTTAACGCAACGCGAAAGAAACAAAGAAAAAAAACGCCTCTGAAAAAATTTCAAGTTATGGAAACAACACGTCAAACAATATTTTTAAGAAACCAGAGAAGAAAAAGGTGTGGTCTCAAATGTAAGAAAACCTCCCGAGCGGCGCAATGTAACGCGGAGCGGCTGTCATCTTAAACTGCCACTGGTAGTTTTTCTCAGCTCTTTTAGATGATTTGCCCCGCCGTGCAGAAACGGTCCAAATCATCTCCTTCATAAATTCCCTGGAACGGACATAGCACTTGAGTAGGTGTTCAGTCAAAGGAGGAATCCTTTTAGTTTGTTTTTGTTACTTGCGTGAGCAATACCGACCTGAACAGTAACTTCTTTTTTTTAGGTTTTTTTTTCTTGTTTGAACAAAGACAACTTCATTTATTTCACTTCGATAATCCTGACAATCGGAAAAATTGTTGATTTGAGAGAACAATAATCGCCAAAAAATTTTACAATTCGGTTAATGCAGTTCACGGCGGAATATGGAACCGTGTGAAAATGCAAAACCGAATCGAGGGAACAAAAGAAAAAAGGTAAGAGAGAGAGGAGGAAAGCACAAAGCCTTCCTGAGAAAAGGATAGAACATGGCCGGTTGCGCAAAAGCAGACAGCTCCTCGTCGGAAAATTCGACGGCGGTGAAAGTGTGCAGTGAAAAGTGAATAGGGTGTGAAAACACTGGAGAATCATAACTTAAACTGAGGTTTCCCGTAAAAGGTGGAACAGCTCGATTTCAAGATTGACGGTACTCCGGAAAAAGTGAACCTGGCGCCCAATATGTTAGTCCCGCCTGATATGATGGCAGCTCAATCCAAAATGTTGTATCAGCTGAACAAGTATCACGGTGAAAGAGTGCAGGCGAGGAAATCTCAAGTGGCGAAAACGATTCGGGAAGTGTGCAAAGTTGTACAGGACGTGCTGAAGGAAGTGGAAGTGCAGGAACCTCGTTTCATAAGCTCCCTGACGGAGTGCAACGGCCGATACGAAGGCCTGGACGTGATATCGCCCGGGGAATTCGAAGTCGTGCTCTACCTGAATCAAATGGGCGTTTTTAACTTTGTGGACGACGGGACGCTGCCGGGATGCGCCGTTCTCAAGCTGAGCGACGGCCGAAAGCGATCCATGTCTCTATGGGTGGAATTCATCACTGCATCCGGGTACCTGAGCGCCCGCAAGATCAGATCTCGCTTCCAGACTCTAGTTGCTCAAGCCTGTGATAAATGCGCGTACAGAGATTCTGTGAAAATGATCGCGGACACGACGGAGGTGAAGCTGAGGATACGAGAGCGCTACATCGTGCAAATAACGCCCGCCTTCAAATGCTCAGGCGTGTGGCCGAGATCGGCGACGCACTGGCCCATACCCCACATACCCTGGCCGCATCCGAACCTTGTAGCCGAAGTCAAAACCAACGGATTCGATCTGCTGTCTAAGGAGAGCGTCGCTTTGCAGGGCAAGCAATCGGCGATGGAAGGCGACGCTTGGGTGCTCAGCTTCACCGAAGCCGAGCAGTCCCTTCTGCTCGGCGGCTGCCGTCGGAGATGCCTCAGCATTCTCAAAACGTTACGGGACCGACATCTGGATCTACCTGGGAACCCGGTCACCAGCTACCACATGAAGACGCTCCTGTTGTATGAATGCGAGAAGCATCCCAGGGAACTGGAATGGGACGAGGCTTGCTTGGGAGATAGAATCAATGGAATATTGTTACAGTTGATATCGTGTCTGCAGTGTCGTAGATGCCCGCACTATTTCCTTCCAAATCTGGACTTGTTCAAAGGTAAATCACCTAGCGCTTTAGAAAATGCCGCAAAGCAAGTGTGGAGACTAACGAGAGAACTATTAACAAACTCGCGATCGCTAGAAAAGTTGTAAAATAAATATGAGAAAAACAGAAACTTTGTGCAAACATTAAAAATTTAGGAACTCAATAAATTATTTATTGCTAAAAAAAACACTTAACGGGTAATGGCGTCCATTTTGCATAATTTGTGTAAACTTTTTTGATTTTTGGTCCGTAAAATAGTGCGAATTAAACTTCTAACGGTAGCAGTGTTAATGCTAATATCGCCACTATTTAATACTGTTTACTATAATATTACATTTATTTAGTCTTGTCTGCACATTTTCTCAACTAATTACTTTTTTTTCATCATTACCGCTGCTACTATAACAGTGAAGCTAGTCAATATAAAATTTTCGCTAAAATTCACTCTGCAGAAATGGACATGGAAAAAATGAAATCGAAATTTTTAAATTTGATATTTATTGTAAATTTGTTCTGCAGCTTTAAACGAATATAATAAATCTGATTTTTTTTTTAGTCAAGTTTTTATATAGTATTTTTTTAATTTTTCAACCCTAGCAACGATACAAAATGGGCTTAAAAATGATGTTTTTAGATCTAATTTTAAATTTTCGAGGTTCGGATCTGACTCATATCAAAATATTCGACTATCCACACAAAATTCTTTTAATGAAATAAATATCATTACTCCAACCTTTATGCAATGTCAATTCGTTAAAACGAAATATATTCTTTTAAAGAATATTATATGTGATGAATAATTTTCTTTGTATTTTCTTTTAACGAAAATCTGCACTCAGTGCATTGGTACATCGCTACGAAGGAAAATTTATATGGAAGCGCTCTGTGATAATGTAGGAAAACCATAGATTTTCAAAATTTTACCGGTTTATACTTAAATAGGTGTATTATGAAATTTTTTTCAGTCAGATACAGGTACATGCCGCTTCTGAAATGATACATTATTTCGTCTATTAATTTCGCGAATTATTTCGGAAGTTATATATATATATTTATCAATTATTCGCAAAATAAAAAGTTCAATTTCGTTAAAGGGCAGTTCGAAGACAATTTGAATATAAATTCTACATTAGATGCCAAAATATGAAAGAAATAAAGAGTCATAACAGCCGGAATCGAATAATGATCTTGGACGAAATTTTTACCAATTATAAAAACGTCATAAATTTGGAATTATTAAATGTGATATAATTAAATTCTGGAATTATTTTATAAAATTGCCAGGCGCAGTTGAAATTTGAATTTTTTTCGCCCCAATTTCATTTAGTTCTTTTAAACTTAATCTTTCTGCGTCGTTTATAATAAGACTCGAGCCTTAGTCCAACAAAGTTCTGTTCCGAATCAAACGTGTAGACAATTCCTAACGAAAAATTAAGACAGCCCATCAATTACCACGTCAGTAGTTTTCCATTTCTTATATGCATATAAGTTACGTTAACTGGCAAGAAATCGGAGAGTGAGCACATCTGTCAGTAAATTCCACATACTGTTTCAGTGATGTAGAATTTATATGTATGTGTATTTATACAACCATAGGCATGAAAAAAAAAATCATTGTAGCTTAATTATAAATATCTGTTTGGTGACCTGGGACATTAAGCGGACATACATGAAAGTAGAAATGTAGATCATTTAACATTCAGGTTTCATATGAAATGACATGAAATTTTTAAGATCCCATGAGACTCTTTTTTAGGGAATATATTTTTTTTTTTGGGGGGGGGGCTAAATAAAAGAAAAAAAATGCTGATTTTGCTTATTCGTGTTGGGAACCGTTGATCCTTTTCCGAAAGTTTTCACTTCGTTGAGGCTTAAAAATCTTAATTTAAAAAGAAAGGTGTAACAAAAAAATGTACTGCAGCTTTTTTTTAAAGCTACTGCGATACAATATATATCGGCGTCACTTCTAATTACAATCTTAATGTCCACAGTTTAACAACCACTGAACTATGTAAAGCGGGTTAGGCACAATATTACCTACCGGTTCTCGGGCAAAATATTACCGAGGCTATTTTCAAAATATCAACAAAATCACAAAAACAATAACAACAAAAACGGTTTATTTGTTGCTGAATAAATAAAGGTTTTCGATTGAATCTGAGGCGAAAAATCTTTTTTTCCAAACGAAGGACCAAATTTATGATAAATCTGGTTTACAAAAACGCTCAGCAAGCACATATCCTAGTTTAAGATTCGTAAAAGTTTTTTTTTTTCAAAGTTTGCAGAAATCTATACCTAACGGAGAGAGCCATAAAGATCGTATCGTGGATGAATTTTACCAAGGTGATGTGTCAGAACAGTTATGCATGATTATATATATAGAAACATGCCGAAAATACTTACTTACCTTTTCAAGAGTATTTTACTAAACATTATGATAATACAGTTCAAAAAGTATAAAACAACCAGATTTAAGGAACATAAGAATGGATTGACAATAATAAAACTTAGTTTTAGTTAAAATGAAAATTTTCCGAGAGTATCAGGGCAGATGGTATGCTCAACGAACATAAAATCTAAGCAATTTCGGAGTTTTCTCGTACACGAATGTATCATCTACACGAATGTATATATGGTCTCGTTAATTTCTATACGCAAAAAAAGGCAGAGATAACTGCCTTATTTTCATTCCAATGGCGGTGTTTCCCAGTGTCGGCTCCAAGACCGATGCGTGCACTTTGAATGATGGCTTTTTCATAATGCTTTATAATTCAATAACCGAACAGTTGGCAGTTTGTCGATAAAAGTCACGAAACTCGTGCTTTTACATACGGAAAGATAATAACACGAAAAAAAAATGTTTCTTCAGCCGTTAGGCCGCATTTTCCACAGAGGTATCGGGACAAAATAAATGCCGGAGCCACGGAGGGGCGCTTATCGATGCACGCCATGCTACTAATGTACGTTCCACTTAAGCTAGGAGGAAAAAATCGAAATTCCTGGGCATCTGAGATTTGGCATGCGAGATAACGACGACTAAAATTGATATCTTTGGATAAATCATATTTCGGGAAAAATTTTCCGGGATGTTTAATCTCGTTCGCTTCTTAAAATAAAATAATTGCAGAATTAATGCCGATGACATGTATATAAACCGAAATGTTTTCTGCACAGGATCGAGCCGACAAGAAAATTTAGCATGAATCGCAATGAGTATCATAACAAAAAACATCTTTCGGCATGAAAATGAAAGTTTTGTCAAATAAATGAAATCATCAGGCAAAGTATTACAAATTCCCACCCCCAATGATTTCTACAAAAAAATTTTTTTAAATCGTAAAACTTACTAAAGGAGAACGAATACTTACGTCCTGTGAAGAAATGATGAAGACAGAATTTTATAAATTACAGATTTATGTCAATCGCATTTTTCGAACTTTTGCGGATCCAGAGATTAATGTTTAATTTTAAAGTATTAACAAACATACATACCTGCAACTGAGGCAATAAAATTTTACCCAAATGAAGCATATTTTTTTTTTTTTACTCACCTGAAAAGAGAACAAAAAATAAATTTTTTTAAAGTTTTCCAAGTTAGGAGACGAAAATAATTTCGGTTGATTATGCGGGAAAGGTAAACCGGGGAAGATGGAAAATCTATTTCCTCTGTGTCAAATTAAAAGCGATTTCAAGTCGCACAAAGATCGGTGCAATCCAAAAGTACGTTTAAAAACCTGTCACCAGTCAATCTTCATAAATGCAAGGGAAGAAAGGGCCATAAACGAAGCTTCTTGTTTCATCAGCTCATATCTTTAACCATCCCCATCTTGAGACAACTCGCCCTTTCTCGGGCGGCAAAGCATTAACTTAAACTGCCGGCAATTAACGCTTGTAAAAGCTGACAATCTCCTTATTAAAGCCTGCTTTTTTTAACTGCAGAAAACCATTAAGGAACCTTTAAAACATCGAAAGTTCTTAAAAAATTCATCGCCTTAAGTGGTGTTAATATTCCGTTAAAGAGCAGCCGACACCTGAGATCGGCGGCTCTCTGGTCCCTAGGGATGTGTCTGTCTTTCCCAACTTTTATTTCTTATCATAACCACAAATACATTTTCGATCGTGTTCAGTTGTGCCCCACGGTTTTGGTGTTTCCCTTTTCGGCAGCTGCCACGATCATGTCTTCTGCGACACAAACACGAGAATTCTGTAAAAAAAAAAAAAAAAAAAAAAAAAAAAAAAAAAAAAAAAAAAAAAAAAAAAAAAAAAAAAAAAAACGAGGCCCGAATATTGTCCGCATTAATTTGACGTTTTCAACCTTACTTCCACTTCTTTTTCGTGAAATTTTTAATGCAGGCAACCTACTATATCCGGTTTTGACTGTTTTTTCTTAGACTAAGACATCCTAGGACGAAAACTCCCCGACAGCAAACGGTTGCATCAGAGCTGTCAAACCGATACACAACTATTTCGACAAATACCATTTGAAATGTTACAATTTTGAAGCCATATAAGAAATCCATGCGTCAACTGTATTCGATTATATTACTTTACTAAAAATATATAATTAATGTAAGTTGGCTTGAAATAGGAGATATTTAAATGTAGGGAATTAAAAATAACATTTAGCGACGGCAAAAAATCTAAACCTCCTGCAAAGAATGCTTTCGCTGATAGCTGCAGAAATTCTGCCGCGTCTTAATTTTTTTTAATGTTTCTCATAATTTAAATTTTCAACATAAAATTCACAAATACTGCAATTTTCTCTTAACAAGATGTGAAAATAATTATTATAAATTAACACGGAACACTGAATTACTCACATCGGAAACTTGCATATCGTTGGTTGTTGTTGAATTTTTGTGCTACTGGCAGAGAAGATCAATTGCATCCAAAATATACGGTTTAGAATAAGTGACAAGCATTAGGATCTGCAAGATTAACCAAGTAAGCTTAGTGCATGAATAAGCCTAGCATGAATATAATCTGCAATATGAATTTAACGAAGATTTGTCAAATTTTCGGAACGATTTTACTTGGTAAAGATCAATCTGGGCGTAAAAACAAAGAGAAATCGGATTTGTAGAAATAATCTGGGATATGTGAAAATTTGATGCTCATTCCAAAATGCTTACAGTTTTTAATTGATGCGGCGAATGAATATTTTTTAAATGAAAACTTTCGAGTTTCGCATACTGCTCCTAAGAACAACTGGTTGCTGCCGCTCGAGATGCTGGATTTTGCTGAAATGGGAAAGCTGCATCCGAGAATTTTTGACGGAGGAAAATCAGAGATCGATTTAAAAAAAAAAAATGAACAAAAAGGCTCGCAATCCGAAAAGCAAGCTTGCTTCGGGCGTCGAAGCAATGGCCGTCGGATTCCATTTTGCGATCAGCATTGGGTTCACAGGAAATCCTTCCGGAACGATTTGCCGTTTCCGCGGAGCCACGAAGAAGCAACGAAGGCAAGTTAAACGAGTCGGCTGCATTAAATATTCATCATGAGAGAGACGAAGGGGGCAATTACATTAGTCCAAAAGGCCGAAGACTCCTTGCATCATTAAATGAACGAACGGGGTCGAAACCTTTTCAAACCCATCCGGGATGTGCTGCACGAGCCTTTTTATATTTTACATCGCGTCCCCGCTAAATTTTCACTAATCTCCTGTAAACGCAACGAATCAAACGAGAATTCGGTGCGTGTCGCTTGCCGACTTCGGGAAAAATATCGCAAGCTTTTCCGATCGGTTGGTGAAAAAGACCACACGCATTATAATGATGTTAAAAAACACACCGCCAGATAATAATAAAAACATTGTAGCTATGCGTTCTGTTGCCCGCCTCATATCGCAGCAGGACCGAATTTCAGTGTATATTTTCCGTATTTTAATAAATCGAGCCTGTTTCGCCTAATGTCGCACCGTGTACAGTGCCATTAACTTAGAAACTGTGATGTGTTGGAGAATTTCAAAAATTCACAATTGATTAATAAATTATCAAAATATATAAAAAAAATGAAACATTACTTGTAAACGCTATTAGGGAGAGTTAAACTGATAATGAATTTTGGATATGAAATAAGTATATTCAAAGTATGATGTTGCGGGATTTCTTTTTATTTTTTTATCATGCTTAATTTTCATAAGGTTCGCCGGATTGACGTGAAATCCATGTTTAATGCAAATTAATTCGGTCAATATTTGTATGAAAAAGATGTTTATAGCACTTTTCTTTCAGGGTAAATATTGTAACATGTATAAGAGGCCGCACTCTTTGATGTCTGAAAAAAATTGGTTAATTTTTAGTTTTTTTTTCCCCGAGAAGATTAGGCATTGCAGGCGTTCAGGTTTGAAGAGGAAACTACCAAGGCTTTAGCAGAACTTGAGACAATTAATCTTTAATAACGAACAATCCTGTTTTCATCCGACGGGAAATTTTGGAATATTATTATCCTGTAATATATTATATATTTTAATGTTTATAAAATGCGTATAATTACTTTCAGACTTTAATGTAAATAATTCTTATTATAAATTTAAATTTATTTTTTCAAAATCCTATACCAATGAAAAAAAGAAAAAAGTTATTAGGGACCTTGAAAGTTTTTGTAACTGTTTGATGAGAAAAGTCAAACCATTGCTTATGATTCCTTCGACTACAAAAGCATGTACGTATATTAATTTATATAAAAACTACATAAATTTAATAAAATGATCCCTTTAAAGCCCATAAAGACTTTAATTTTTTATAAAAATATATAATTAATAACACATTACATCCTCCTCACATCTCCATTAATATATACATATATAATATAAAACCTTATTATACGGTTGTTACAGTGTTATAATTAAATTTCAATATACATAAAGAAGTTGTGAAATGCAAATGGATAAATATATTAAAGGCGTTATGAAGATTTTCTTCGTTGCCATTTTCATACATACATCACTAACTACACCGATGTTTTAATTTTAATTACGGGTATAGGATTTTTCTTTGGTTAGCTAATAAATTTTCTGGGCGGGATATGGTGCTGAAAGAAAGCATGCCTGTCTTATAACTTTATGTTTGTGCATTAAATCATTAGAACTTCTTCTAAGAAATGAAAATTCTACCTTCCACGAGCCACAGTCGATCTTGTCATTTGCCTCAAGCTCTTCTGCGGCAAACATTATCCAATTCATAGAGAAATGAAAAATCATGAAGCACCTCTGTCCAAATTGTGCCGGGAAAAGTTTCGTGAAATCTTTACTCGACTGTCGCTTGGTTTCTTTCATTTAAATTTCACCATTTACCAAGTTTACTTTTTTTTTTTTTTTATGTTGCATTTAATTTCTGAAATACTCTTGCGCCGTCCGCGGTTTGCAACCGGTCACAGGGAGAAAGGAGAGAGAGAGAGAGAGAGAGAGAGGCAGAGGCTCAGCTTCCATCGCTGCATTCTTCACATGCTATCAAAATCCCGGCTCCAACCTGAATTCAAGCGAAAAAACCGAAAAGACCTGTCCTTTTGAGGTGCACGAAAGGGAACGTGGGCGGACCCTTGATCTAAATGGAAATTTCAAGGAGTGCATTTGTCTGAACGGTCCCGGACGAAGACTGAAAGAATACAGAATCGTTCTGGTTGTCATGTTAATGTTAAAACGAAGAAAATGATACGAGATTACTTCAGTTGATGATTTTGTTCAATTTTTCAGATTACACTCTCCTGGGAAGAAGTTGCCTCCTTACCCTCTTATTGCATCCATCATTTATTTTCATTATTACTTCCACCTAAGCGAACTTCGAATTTGAATTTTTTTTTTCCTTCTCTTTTATCCCCGGCATTTGATCTGAAAAATATTCAGAAAGCGATGGTGGAGAAATGACCATGAATAGACTAGACGCTGGGATAGAATATTACAATAGACATTTTGAGATTAATCAGTCTGCGGGCTTGTTAACTGATTTAGCGGCACGATAAACTATAATAAAGTTGCGCATTTTGTTTGAAAATTAGAATTTTCGACCGCTTTTCAACCGACTCGAACTCCGAAGCTGTAAAATTCATTTACTGGCACATGTAAATTGTTTAAATAATAAACATTCTATTGCCTTAATATCTTGAAATTAAAAATCTTTATGTCGTGGTATTTTCCCAGTGCGAAAAGATTTTCTTTCTTTTTTTTTTTTCAATCCTTATGCTTTAACAAAGACCGATGAAGATGTTCATTTTCTTTATATGAATGTTATTCCTGTTGGAGAGATCTTGAAGAACCGTCTTTATTGTACTGAATCATCAAGAAAAATGTCTAGTATCGTTTAAATATATTTTATTATTAATATTCGAAATAGGTAATATTTTCATTAGTGCGGTTTCCGAGACCAAAAAAATTTTTTTTATTTATACGCACAAAAACTGCATCTCTTTGGGACGAAAAAAATTTTTGGATTTAAACTTTTTCGTGAGCGATTTACAATGTAAATGTGTGTGTTAGGTACCCAAAAACGTAAACCTTGGTATTTTTCCTGCAAGGGTATTAACAAGAAAAAATAATATCGCATAAAAAATATATCTTACTGTCTCGGAACACCGAAATAAAAGGACAAAAATGTTAAGGATTCATGGAAGGGACCGACTGATAAAAAAAAAAAAAAAAAAAAAAAGGTTGGCATAACATCTGAGACGACAAAGCGACCGATATATTGTTCATCGCACCGGAAAATGATGTTCCAAACTCACTTTCACAAGAGAAAAGGATTAGGATAACCCTTGTTGAAATAAAAATGTCCGCTCAGGTATCAGAGCCGGATCGTGGCGCCAGACATTCGAAAAACCTCAACACCGTCTGCGGGGTTGTTTTTCGACTTCGTCGCGGAAAATTCGACATTTGGCGAAAGCTGATAACTCAATTCGAGTGATGCATTTGTCATTCGTGCATCTCGTTTCACTCCGACGCTTTTCCCATTTCGATTCGCGGCGCTCGTGCCGCTCCGCTGACGCGGAAAACTGCTTTCCTCCAGTCATAATCTAATTTTCCTTCTGTAATGTTCGGCTGTAATGGCTTTTCCGCTATTGACGACCATCTCAGTCTCCGTAACGATCATTAGACACACCAGCATGAATCTCAAATTTCCGTTTCGCCTAAAACACTTCTTTATTTTTGAGTCAAATCGAAGGAGTCGGTTCCACAGCTACCGGGGCCCGGCAATGAAGTTGCTTTGAAGCGCGGCGGCGCATTTCATTTAACTTTTCCGCCGTTCGAAAAATTTTCAGATTAGAAACAGCCGTGCCAGGTAACTCCCTCGATTTAAGTTAATTTACTGTTAACGATTTTTCTACTTTGAAAAAGCGAAAAATGAAAAATATGCGCAAGATATTTGCGATTGGACCCATACAAATAGTGTGTAGCACGTATCGCATGTCCCAAACTGGTAACGTTCGAAAAGATCAACGACATTCAATAAAAATACGTGGAATATTAAAAAACTGATTACCGGAGAGAAACCCAAAAATGTTCAGTTTGATACTTGAATAATTAAACCCAATTTCAGTAACATCTACGATTTCGGATGATACTTTATAGTTGATGCTCAAAAAAGGCAACACTAAATTTTGTGAAAAGCAACATTAATTTCTTTGAAAAAAAATTAATAACGATTTTTCTACAAAGTCCAAAAAAAATTGTTACGTCAAAGTTGTTGAACAATATTATTTATAATTTATATTATGGAATTTCATGATTATAATGGAGCCGCTATGAAATATGCATATATAAACGCTATATAAAAGTTAGTACAAGTTTATTTATTTGATAAAATAAATTTAAATGAATTATTTTTTAAAAACGAAATTAACTCTGCTGCATTCCTGATATTCAACATCAGATATTAAGAAATATCGTCAAGCTTTGTGAAATACCATATCAAAAAAAGGTGAAAACTAGGCTTTTAAATAACTTTCCATATCTAACCAGACAAATATATATAAACACAAATGTGCTATCAATTTCATACAACTGACTATCTCGCTTTAATATTTATTTTTGTGTCAATATTTTAAATGTTAATATCCTAAAATGTTATTAAAAAAATTTAAATGTAAAAATTTAAATTGAAATTCGTATATATGAAAAGTATAATTATTTGATAGTGCAATTGTAAAATTACCATTCCTTTTTTGTCATTAATTCCTTTGCATATCGGAATAATGGAAGCAGAATTCGAAAATGTGGAAATGTTTTCCATTCCAACATCCAGCCCGTAAAATAATGACTGGTCCCAAAGAGAACATTTCCCCTTGGAAATCAATGAATGAAAAAAAGAGAAGAAAAAGGAAAACCGAGGAAGCTTCTGGAAAGCTTTCCAGCGATGGCAGGTCACATAAATCTCTGAACTTATTCGGTTAGCGAGGTTCGCTCATAGTGAATTGAGCCCTCGCTCCGTATGGAAAGCCCGGTTTACCCTCTGAAATTTCAAGGGAAAGCTTTCGATCCCCAAATGTAATCAAATTTGTATTTTAGTATTAATCTGAAGAGTGCAGCAGGGGTGAAAAAGCAAAGGGTGAAACCCTTCGCGTTTTCTGGTTCCTATCGAAAAATAATTACCACCCCGATCGGGAAGGGTGGAAAATCCCCATCGGGAAAACGTAAACCTTTATGACTTTTTCATCCCGGAGATGCAAAATCCTAGCGGAAAATACAGAACCGAAGGAAGTGTTTGAAAATCCAAAACCGAAAAATATTTCCCATGCCGGGGCCAGACAGAGCGTGGGTTTTTTTTTTTTTTTGTAGAAAGCTCCAGCAGTAAAACGAAGAGAAATCAAAAACCAGAAATTTGCAAGTTAACGAAATGTCGTCGTGAACCAGTAATGCAAATTAATTCTGCCGGTGCGAAATAAGTGAACGCTCACGTGTAAATTTGCGCCCGTTTCATTCAACCACGAACGTTGCCGTACACGAAAGTTCGCTTCACGAGAAAGGCTTCAGCAACGGGAATTATTTCGAGAAACAACAGCAAGCAAACGTGGATCATTCGCGTTTTGCAAAACAGCAAAAAAAAATATTTCGAAACCGCGAATCTTTCTTCATCCCCGCAGCGTGGAAAAAGTGCGTCACCTGAGGGAAATTTTTAATTAAAAATTCATTTTTCCATACATTTTCCGCATGCTGTGCATGTGCACTTCTGGTCTTCGGCTACAACGTAATTTCGGGATGCGGTATTTTTGGTGTTTTACGGCGACGTTCGAGGGAGACTGCCGAACGCCCCATAGGGGGATATGCGCATGACTCGGATCCAAAGCAAACGAAAACAATAATAAATAATAAAATCGGAGTCGGCTTCGCTGCTCAAAGGAATCGGCTTGATTCGTCAGGTAAAACGACAAGCTCCGCCTCGGGTAGTTTAATGACCGGTTAATGAGTTATTAACAGCATGCTCGCGGTTACCATCATCCGGTTTAATTTCTATTAATCATTTAACAATAGTAATCAAAATAAATGTGAAACAGGATCGCAAGTGATTTTAGGTCGGTCAGCACGAAAGAGCTGGAAGCAGCTCGAAAAATTTGACGGGGGAAAACGGGGATCAAAAGGGAGCACCCGAAGGGTTTTTCGCCAGGTACTCGAGACAAAGGGAACCTTAATAAGGGTTTTGCCATAGTGGAGAGTTTTGAAAGTACTGTCGAAATATCCCATTCAAGTGTCAATCCCCAGACTGAAAATAATGGTCTTTCCTTGCGGTACTTGGGTTACCGAATTCGTCTGGTTTAGCAGAA
Source organism: Ricinus marginatus (assembly GCA_028565995.1). Taxonomy (NCBI): domain Eukaryota; kingdom Metazoa; phylum Arthropoda; class Insecta; order Psocodea; family Ricinidae; genus Ricinus; species Ricinus marginatus. The sequence continues at coordinate 3,094,835 of JAOWBB010000002.1, forward strand.
GACGTCAAACTTTTTGAATTCCCCTACAATGGTTCACTTAAAATGATTTCCATCGTGCGGGTAGCGCCGCAGGATATTCCGATTCAAGCGTCGGGTGAAACGCGAAGGAAACGATTTTCCGAACAAATCTTTAGCGTCACTGAAACGGATGGGAAACCTTTTTATTCCTTTTGTGCAAGGGCCTGCGCCTCTCCGGCTTGAACTTTATTAAATGAGTCGAACCAGATGGAAGCGCAGCGTGCCACGATTCTATGGCGCCAATCCGTGCACCAGAACAAGTCTCTACGTTGATTGCCTTACAATTGGCGTGTTCTCGCCGGGCTACTGATCTTAGATTTTTGCTTTCTTGATGCAATTCTCGCGTTTGCATTGCCACAATAAGGCTGGGACCGGTCGCAAATACCGAACGGAAAATTTTAAAAATTTCAGATCTGAGCCCGGAAAAATCAAAGCGCCACTGGTGGTGAAAGCCTTAATTTTTTCATTTAAAATAAACCCGGTAATTTACCGGGAGAAATTTGATGAAATATTTGGCCAACATAGAGGCTATGGAAGAGAAGATTCTCCAATGGTTACGATGACTTAAAACTTTACCGGGTACGACCGGTTCGACAAAAAGCAAGCTGGAAATCGCGTGCCTTGTTTAGTAGGCGGCTTCTTTTAAAGTTTCTGATTTATTTAATGTTTGCTTTTTTGATTGGCTATAGATCTTAATTTTTAACTAATTCATTCTTAACATGAAGAAAAACCTCCTCCGTCGTCTCGGGAAACGGCCGGGAGGGATCTAGGCTGTTTCAGAAGAATTTTCCAAAGACGCGGTTCGAAAGACGACAAACAATCTAGATTGGGAATGATATAGGAGACAACCGGATCGTCATAAAGTCACCGCAACAACTCCCGGGCAGACAAAACGGTTAACGAATGATGATGAGTAACCACGATGCGCCACGCTGACATTACAAAAACAATTATTAACTCCGATGGAATTGGGTTTCACATGCTGCATTCCTAACCCGAAGCTAACGGCCCTTTTTTTACGATGACAACTCATACAGAACGATCCGGGGGCATCCGAAAAGTTCTACACACGCGATACGGCAAGAAGCGAGGGAAATTTATCGTAAGCAAAAGCTCGAGTTCGAGTTTTCACGTGGAAACCGGACCATTTCGGATGGTTCAACTTCTTGCATCTTTCCGTCCTTCAAAAAAAAATGGGCTATATAAATATGATTAATGGGTTATAAGGGTGTTTCATTTAAAATGGTATTAAAATTATATTGTAGAAAATAATAATTGAATATTATACTAAATTATTATTTGTTTGTTTAACTCCTCGAACCATGCAATTTAGCCATGATTTGTAGCCCCAATTACCATTCTTGATTACCCAACCTCCAACGTACTTATCTCTATGCTTCATCTCTCCGTATTAAAAACTGCGATGTAAAACGGAAACTTCCACGTTATTGCAGCAGCTTCAACTCCGCGTCGCAGCGAAACTCGCTTTCATAAAACCAACGCAGTTGGATGTAAAACCTGAAACTTATATTCGCGGATGCACGAACACTTGTCGAAATGACCCGCAATGCAATCTATGGTAACTCGCGCATCCTTGCACTCAACTAACTATTCTCGCATATCCCGCGAAGGCAAATTGAGCGCGCATAGTCGAAAACCACCATCAATGCAGAAATATCACATGACGGTGCATGCGAATGTTAGACTGCTCTTCATCCCTTACGAAACATTCATTTCAAAATAATCTTCCCCTCCCCGAGGAGGAAAACCGAAAAAGAATCGTTTATTTCCTTTTTCGTGAACCAAACGAGAGATGTTGCCGATTTTTGGTATTCAAGCTATTTCACCCCGGGAGAAGGAGATCCAGCTCTGGTTAATCTCAAAGCTATAATTAATAACCATCGTCGGTGCTTGTTCGTAACAAGATGGTTTAAACGCTGGAAACAGTGAAACCTGACTTATCATACGAAATTTTACCAAGGGGGTGGGACTGTAAAACGTTAAAATGTCTATCAAACTTGTTATAAATCATAACTGTCTGAATGAGATTAACTTACGTCAACGGTTACAACCCGGGGTAATATACTTGGACTGCACAATGTAAATTTCCACGTTTCCCGGGGGTCTTGGCACATATAAAAATGATATTCTCCCAAAACATTTTATTAAGGTTAATTCGGCCACAAAATGAAACGGTTAAAGATAACTTCGCGTAAAATTACGTATAGGAAATATTATGTTATATATCCGTAACATACTAATAACAAATGCACAGGCATATATATATAATCATTGTTAGTTATTGATCAATTCGGTATGTTTGTATACAGCGTGAGAAACGCCGATTGTGCGCGAAGAGACGATGATTGATGCCGAAGATTTTATTATTCTCAAAAATTATCTTTTTGTGCGGAAAACTACCAATGCGGTCGTTTGCGGTGAGATCTTTTTTTCCTTCTTTTTATTCAAGACAAGGCGAAATGAAGATCAATTTCGACGGTCGATGGTCGATGATTGTCCCAACGTCAATCACCCCTGCGATTCAAGCCAAAACACCGCTCGAAAGAATTCAAATTGAGACTGACGAAGAGAAAAGTTGCTCCAAGTAATTGATCATTTACCAGAGTCCTTGCTTTTGGTGTTCCTTCCATAAGAAGTTTGATCGGGCGACGATTTAGGAATGCCGTGCCGGGATCAACTTCAAAATCAGTATATTCTAACAGTTATCAATTAAATTCTAGCTATAAAAATAAACTGTCTCATAGATAATGGTGTAACACACATTAAAATAAACACGGATCATAAACTACCAGGCAAATGATATACTGAAGACCATAAAAGTAGTCGTAAATCAAACTGGAATCACAAGTTTCTTTTTTTTTTCTTTTTTTTTTTTTTTTCTTATTTTAAATTACGCTCCATCCTCAAAAAGTAGATGATTTTCTTATTTATAATTTTTTGACAAGATTTAATGGATATTTTCCTCGGGCAAACGGCCGGGAGCTTTTTAATGTGACTTTGGTGGAAGCTCATTTTCATGTGTCTTAAAAGGATGGAAGCTTATAAATTAATTCGACCGTGCCCACGAGGTTCGATTTTACTGCAGCTTCAACGTAATCGAAAAACTGGAAAGAGAAATATGTAAAAATAACATTTTATTCGGATGCAACATAAATATTGGATAAACCAAGAAGTGTCGACCGATGTAATCCGTGTCGCCTATAAACACCACGAGCATAACTTTATTCTTTCGGACACCTTCGGAAGCGGAGTTATGATTAAAAATCGGTCTTGGAAACGGGTCCTCTCCAACATTTTTCTCCAGAGAGCTCTTCGCAATTCATTCGCGATGCCGTTGAATTGTTCGCACGGTCGCGCTCTACACATACTCCCGCGATCATCTAACGATAAAAATTATGTTTTAACTAATGATGATGTCTCATTAAAATAAATACAAAAATATAAATCCGAAGAAATAAGTCTGTACGATGCAAATATCAAAGCTGCTTCGATAACGAGAAAACGCGGGGAAACGTCAATACATAGGAGGAATTGTATATATTAAGGTAGCAGGGCCTTAATTATATACAGGCAATATCATCAGTCAAATAATAATCCAGCTGCTCAATATAATTCTACCGCACAATTTATTTTGTCCAGTGGCGGATTTTCTCGAAATTAATATCCTTTCGAATGCATTGTAAAATCCGACGATATTTCATAGTAGGTTCCAATTTGAAAATCGTTCTTATGGGAAGGCATCAGCAAAAAAATTTTGAATTTCGTGCCACCGAGGGAAAGGGGGTGACGAGGTTGAGGAAAATCCTTCTCTCTACCAAAGACTATGTAATTTAATCCTCTATTCACTGATTGGTAGTTGAAAGATTCGCCAGTGGCCGCCGAATCATGCTCTATGAAAATAATTCTGGAAAACATCGAATTTTTCTCCTCCTACGATGTAAGAACAAGGAGAAACGATCGAGAAACAGAAAAAAAAAATTAAAATACATATTCACTTTTTGATTCAGACATTCGTGGACAAAAGAAAAAGACAAGAAGAGAAAAAAAAATACTATAAATTCCGATGAAATCTAGCTATCAGTTTAAGCTGTAGACGGTTTTCAAATAAAGTTCCATGAACCGGTCTAAAAAGCAAGTTTTCGTTACTCCATATTTCATGTCAGTCTGCGATAAAACATAGAAAAGCACGAGAAAATATACTGAAATCCATTAACCATTTTATGACAATTCAATTTATTAATATCTTTCTTTACTTTAAATGTATGAGAGTGATCTTAATTTTTTTTTTTTTTTTTTTTTTTTTTTTTTTTTGTTATAATTTAACGCGAAATGATGGATAACAGGGCGAAGCTGATCCCGTACGTGAAGGTCTTGGCTTAAATTGGCCCCCCCAGAAATTTTAAGGTGCCGGAAAAAAAATTAGACCCCGGCCATCATTCAATGCCTTCGAATGCGCAAGAGTTAATGACACATTCTCTTGCGCTAACAGAGCCATCAAATTAAGCGGGAGTTGCATTTGGCGCAAATCATGTTGCACTAAGTGCTTTCGGACGACGTTATTCCCTTCTTTCCATTCCCATGGTTTTAAATGATGTGCTACCTTCCTCGGTCAACCTTCCTTTTCATTTCGTTCCTCGGATAAACGAATCCGAGAAGGAAGCACGTTGATGGGCATCGAAAAACACTACGCCTATTAATCTTGGTCAAAAAAACTAACCTGACTCGTCCAATTTACTTAACTCATTAAAATATTTTAACATAATTAATAAATCGGCGGTGATCCATCATTTTGTAATCGGTACTACTCAAGACAGAATTTTAAGGCACTGTTAAGCTTATCTAACATGATATTAGGTACCATGTCAACGAACAATTATTCATTTACCTTCAAAGATTATTCGAGTAAAAAGATATTTTTTAGGCGACTTTCAGTCGGGTATTTGCTAACGAGGCTTTTGCAACCTTTTTAATTGTAACCATTTCTGGCACGATTTATCTGTAGATTTCTGAAGTGCAACAAATGTTATGCTTTGAGGTGCAGGGAACACTTTGCCATTTTGCAAAGTGCTCCTAAATCGGAACTTCTAACATAATTTTCGATCACATATCCGCATGCCCGAACAGTTTGGAAGCAGTCCGATTGCAGTAAGCAGAACAAGAGTTTTCAAACTTTGGATACCCTGGATTAGCTTCCACACGAAATTGCTCCAAAAATTCCAATAGGTTCTTATGATCGGACTCGTGTGATCTTCTAGCGTTCAAATTATGGCTTTAAATATGGAAAGTATCCTGAGAATCCGAGAAGAAAAAAAAAATAAATAAATAAATAAAAACAATTTTCTTCTGAGCAATATTTTTCTTCTTTTCCTACAATAAATGGGAGGATAGTTATAATAGTCATAAATCAAAGGATGCTTTATTGTCCTGACACCCAGGCTTGTAGCTCGCGAGGAGTGAATGGCCCCTAGGCAGTCTGGTAAGAACGTCAATTGTAATAAAATTGAACCACCCACTATTTAACTTTGTGATAGGATAATAACGGAGTCGAAATGACCCAGGGTCATCCGTGGCACTAGAGGCGGCCCTCTCCACTGGTGGCCTTTCCTGGAAGACGATGACAGGTGCCTGCTCCAAATCTCTTTTACATGGAGAAATCCGTTTCCGGAAAAGTTTGCCGCTTGGCAGTCACCGAAAACGTCAGAATGGGAACCGCGACAACCACACAGAACCATTTCGCGTAATATGTGTAACATATATATTTATATGAACCTTTATTAAATGAGTTCGGGGCAAGTTGTGCGAGACACGGTTCTTTCAACCGGAGACTGTTTAAAAAGAAAAGTTTTCTCTTAGAACGTCAAACCTTTGCTTCCCCGGTGCACTTCACGTGGTCTGCGACCCAGGCTAAGGAATGCGAAAAATAGGATATGAATGTATAAATTTCTTCATGACTTTAAGTATTTGATGGGATATTTCCTGAAGCAAATTAAATAACAAAGCACTAAAACACTCCTTTCACGTCTAATAAATTCAAAACCTAAGTAATTTCACGTTTTTATTTCACCTATGAAAAAAGATGAGGACGCCTGCGTGTGAAATGCAGTAAAGCAATAAACCGGGATCATGAAAAGAAGTGCTCTCTGTGGCGCTCGAGCCGGAGCAGGGCGACCGGGCACTATTCAAACAGCCCGAGAGGTCCGCGGCTCTCTGCTTTTGCGGTCGGACCGAGCCCGGAAAATTCGGAAAATGTTTCGCCGCGAGGAATCGACAGGATTCAGAAGCCGTCTGCAGCCCTTTGTGCGGAAAACGCGGACCGGGCGCATCCTTCCGAACCACTTCGCAAGCCGGGTTCGTGGAGGAAGAAAGATACCAATTCAACAATGGCAAGATGTTTATTATGGAAAGTGAGTTAGTTTTTACTCGTGAACTCGGCTCGGTCCTTCGAGCATACGAACAACGCGCTTAAACCTCGGGACCGAGGGAAATGGACGGTTGTAACCAGTCGTGGAACTGGTCTATAATTATCACGTCATGAGACCAGGGTAATGCTTAGTTTACTTTACATAACAAACTGCGTTATTTAATTATCAATATTCTAATTAGGGTGTTCGAGAACCTTTTGTTCGGCAAGTATTGCATTTTGGTTTTGCCTTAGTTCCACGTCGAACGGGAGAAATGCGGTGTAAAAGTTTAAATTTCTCCCAAAAGCCCGTGAGAATGCGCTCCAGGATTGCGTTTGGGAAAAGAAACATTTATGACACGCCAAAAGGGTTAACGAGTAGATGGAAGAACTAATCCGGCCAACAGCGTTAATCCGGGATGACGGCATGCGTAAAGTGCGAAGTCGTGAAAGGACGCGTTTTCGGTAGCCGCAAGAAGACGATGTCGGATCGATCAGTGTCGCTTTGGTACTGCCCAAAAAGGTTCTTCCCGATCAAAAGGCCAATAAAATGCAAGAGCTGCATGCCGCGGGCACCAACTAAAGCTCGATTACAATCTGCTGAGTATTCGAATATTCAAGTCGGCATCGATTATCATTTGATTCATTATTTTTCTAAAATTATTCATAACAGTTCCACCTTGTCCCCCAGGGTTCTTTTAGTGGAATTTTTAACATACATTTTTATGCATTACACCGAAATTTCATTCGTAATTTTTTGTAATGGATCTCGGGCTTTTGGATCACGAACGGGAACCCGTCACTTCTTTTTCCCAATCAGGTGAAGTGTCGCTCAATGCTAAATTAATAAGAATAAATAAATGATAGTTCTCATCGAGTATAAAACTTCTCGGAGTGCGACTTACGTTTTGATGTGATGGAAAAAAATAAAAATTAATGATGAAATTCATCATTAAATTCGGTTCGGTAGTAAGTTGTCAATGAGGGAGGTACCCGAATACCTGAATGACAGGGGAACGGATAAACCGTTCTTATGGTAAATGTACGAAATTAATGCGGGCTTGGAATGGAAGGCAAGTCATCTGGCGTTCGTACTGACGCGAAAATTATGTGCTTCTGCTCCACGGAAAGCCACCATTATCAGTCAACGATGACACACCAATAAACCATCCCGAAGCAGATTAAAATACATCTACATGCGATCCCGTATAAATATATCTATTGACATTCACGCGGTAAATATTCCCGCCGAGTATAATTTCGATGAAGAGCTGCAACGAATACCAAGAAGTATTCATAAATATCGGTGAAGTTTTAACAACCAGTAAATGGATTCAAAGAGATTGAAAATTTATTTCGAACAGGCAAGCACCGGGCATTTTGCCTTCTGTGTAACTGAAATGAGGGTGTAGAAAAAAGGTATTTACGAAGACCGCTGTAATTTGTCTAGTTTATGGTTGGGGCCATTCATCAAGTGGTGCTTGAGGCCGGAACGCCTCCTCTTCCAATATAATTACCTATATTACCGGACCATTATTCGGGTGGTCCATCATCTTCCTCGCAACATCGTCAACTTGCGAAACCGGCTTCGCGTTAACGGGATCACGAGTGAAATTTACCTTTCAAGAACGTCCCAGCGGAAGAAGGAAAACGATGAAAGATCCAAAAAAAAAAAAAAAATGGATCAAATCACGGCGATTGCGCAAAATTCTACCTGCGATCGCAGCTAAAAATGGTGCACATCAAAGTATGTTACGGGAAATCGAGGTCTACGAATGCCATACGACAAAAATGACGGGATTTGTCGCCGTAATATCATTCAAGAACATGTTTCCAAGTCGTAGAACCTCGGACATAATTATCCTTCAAATTGCTTTACATTGTCTTGACGGGCAATCCAGCATTTTCTGGAAGCTTGAAATGGATAATTACCGGGCAATCGATTAAACTGTACGCGGTATGGACGGACCCATATCCGAAATTTTACTATATACATTCAGAAAATCAGGTTAAAAGCTTTCGATAATCGAGATGGAACGGACGGAAAATACACTGAAAGCAAAATGATAAATGAAAATTAATATCGAAGCACTCGGAACGCAAGTGGGCATCAATTCCATACATGATTTGTTTTTTTTCGGTCAGCAAAAAAAAAATTGCGGTTTTTATATTTAAAAAACATATCGCATTTTTCTCTTATGAAAACACCAGAATTTTGTTTGTTCCTCAATAGCAAATTTTTTTTTTTTTTTTTTTTTAGCATTTAGACCGGCAGGAAAAAAATCGAAATTTTTAAACTTCTTCGGCAGTGATCAAGAAGGAAAAACACGAAAGGTGGTCCGCATATCAAAGGCAAACGAATTTATTACCTCGATGATTAGAAATACAATTTAAAACGAGAATCATTTATAACCTAGGTACCAAAAGAGATTCTTTACCAATGCAAACCGATATTCCGACCGATGGGTATAAAACCCGAAACGGGTGCACGTTCTTGAAGTTCGGTCTTCAAATTATTTCTTTTCTTTTAACGGAATATTAATAAGAATTTGCTGAACTCCATATATTAATAATAAAAAAAAAAAAAAACTGAATTTTTAGAATTTGCCATACACATAATCTGTAAAGGAATCATAGATTTTTGTGCCAATGCAAAAAGGATATCACTCTGGATTGCCTGTATATTTAAATTTTTTGGAAAAATTAATTGCGGGCGGCGCGGGACAACAAATCGCATTTCTATCCGAGACATGTTTAACAAAATCGCGACATTTAAAACAAAAAAAAAAAAAATCACCAATAAAAATCTCATCTGATCATCAAAAGGATCGTGCGTTCGAGAGAAATAAAAACTGATCAGTCATCAAGATGGATGCGACATTTTTATCGTTTAACAATCATCGTGAGTTGAAGTTGAAATGCAAAAAGGCTACGGCGTTAACTGCCGTTGCACGATACTATCTAATGCCCCGAACAAGATCGGGTTTTCAAATACGAACAAGCAGAATTTAACGTGACTATCTTTAATAAACAAATATGCAAACATTGGATCTGGCATAACGCCCGAATCATTAGCAATATATGAAAAAGGAGAAAAAAAGCCAATTCTTATTAAGTTTATGGCTCGTACCGTTAATATTCAAGGCGGTTCGCATGCGGCAGGATGCCGGGAGTAAATGTCCGGGTACCGGGCAAAGACGTCGATTGCCGTCCTGCGCATCCGCAGCAAAGCTGGGATGAAACATTCACGCGCGAGGGAATCCCCTGCCTAAAAAGTAGCGCGACACCCAATTTAAAGCTGGAAGGAAATTTTAGATTGGAAAAGAGAAAGAGAAAAAAAAAATCATCTTCCATGTGATGTAAAACTTCGACGGCCCTTAAGATGAAATTCCGCACAAGACGATGCTTAAAACACGGATCGAGCATTTCAATAACGGCCGAGAATACCTCAAAAACAAGAAACCATTCGAAAACAAGGTATTCATTCTCTATCTGACATAGGAAACGAAAATATTTCAAACTAACGAATCGAGTTTTTATCATAAAATCAGTTTCTTCTTCCACTTCTCTTGATATCCAATGCCCCGGTGCGGGACCGAAAAAAAAAGATTTTTATTCGCTGGAGAAGAAAAAAAAAAAAAATGAAGAGACAGAGAGACCTCTCCCAACTCTGAAAAGATCACTTACATTCAAATCCTAGTGAATCGAAATAAAAAAAAAAAAAAAAAAAATTCACAATCTCGGAAAATCTTAATTCGACCGTTTAATTTTCATGTGGTGAACGTTAAAGAGTAATAATTCAATTAGAGTTGCCGAAGACAAAGACGTGGTATCAGATAACGCATCTGAATGTCGCATTCCTCCAGGTATAGATTTGGAAATACCATCGCGACGACAATTTCTATGCCGCATTCTCCATTTACCTAACATCGCCTTTCCCCGCGAACGCCCTCGCGGACCCCGCGCTTCGAAACCGAAAATGCCGACCGCAATCGAAAAAGAAGCAAAGGGGGCGGGGACTTTTCCGCTGCAAAACGGAAACTGCCGAACTCGAAGCGGAAGGAGGACTTCGGGATATCCTAACCTAACCTGAAATTCTTCGCTACGCAAAGTTAAATAATATGCCTAACGAATGTAGAAACCGTAAAATATTTTTTTAAGGGGATTCGATGGACCGTTAATGGGGAGGTAAAGGGGGAAAGGGAAGGCGGGAGGGGGAAGGGGGGGCTCGGATATAAATATTCAACGGATAAACGAATGCGGATTATGCATCGTGGATGAGCAACTCACGAGCCCGCCAGTGCGGAGTCGGACCGCAGCGGGGCGCGGATAATTGGCTGGCCCTCCCCCAGGGGGCGCTCCACTGTTTGTTTTACCCACCATCTTATGACCCATAAAATAAAGGTTCAAATGTCAGTTATGAAATATCGTTTAATACAACGGTTCGGACTGGTGACGTCACTTCATTTGTTTCATTCGGCTACTTTAGGGATTCCTCGTCGGGATATGTGGTCCTCATAAATTGAAGACTGCGGATCACCGTTCAAAACATTACGAGAAATACATTCTTAAGTATTCCTGTTCGGTTTTTACGGACTAACGCGAGCAGAGATTCCAAGTTTGGCGGACTATCAACATTTCAATACGGGGCCAAAACCTGGACTCTAATATCAGTTGCTGGTTAGATACGAAGCTCCAAGCATTCGGAATTTATTTACTTTCGAACTGCCTTACGTGTAAACAGCTCAGATTCTTTCAGTCACAGAGAACTAAAAGTAAGAAATATCCAAGAAAGAAAAATAAAAAAATTTATGTAAAGCTCCGAAAAACTGGAAAAAAAATCTGTAGCTGACAATATTCATAATTTCAGATTTCTTTTAACTATAAAAAAGAATATTTATTAATATGTAAAATAAAAAATTAAGATTATTATTTAATTTATACCAAATACTGATTTATGCTATAGTCGAAGTTTCGAAATTTAGCAATTAAACATCTAAAAAATAAATTTTAATGTCATTAATCAAGAGTTGATAAATATGAAACCGCTATGGAAAATGACAATTTTCAAGTTTACACATCGAAATTATGAGCAATACCTTTTAAATAAACATCGCTGATGTATTTAAGTCCGATGTTTTCACGTTGATTTTAATTAGTAGCATTCAAATTTAAGGAGTCTAATTATGTAACATAATGTAAAATATTTGCGAAGTTCGAATTTGTTTTCCAAATCTTGAAATATGAGGAGCTTGTAACATTAATTTAATTTTCCAATATTCCCGGAATACGTTCTTAGAAGTGAATAAAATTCAGAAAATTCGTAAATTACAGTGGTTTGTGCTCTTTCTATTCGTACGGAAAAACACTTAAGGTAGTGCCATCAACCATTAGCATGGAAGTGTAATTAGAAGAAAGGATAATCCATCATAAGTTGCGATTAAACAAAGAACAATGAAATGAAATGAAATTTAATTAAAAGTAAAACCGTTTGACGAAGTGAAAAATGTGCAGTGTGAAAAAGAAAAAAAAATTCGGAAGAAAAACGTGGAAGAAGAATTTTACCCTGGTTTTCTGTTTTTTGAAGATGCTTTGCGATGCGCTCATCTTTTAACATTGAAAAATAATGCTTTGCCCAGCGCAATCGCCACTGCCAGTCAAGTAAATTAAATATCTAATAGGCATATTAGGAGTATGTAAATAAGGTTGCGGATCAACATGAAGAATTTAATAGCCAAAAGGCAAAATATCCTTTGCTTGGCTCGACAGTTCAATCTTCACAATCGTACATACAGAGATGTTTTATTTTTTATAAATGGTGCAGTTTAAAATATTGTTTCTTAACTAGCTCATCATTCATAATGTATACACACTTTCGGAATCGCATTGGTTTTTATAAACTGATTCTTTAGGAATCAGTTAGAAGAAGAAAATAATGATGTCATTGTCAGAAGAAAGATGATGCATTATAAATAGGCATGCAACGCGACAAAATGACAATGATTTTACTCAGGAGATGAATTAAGTGCAGTCGTCAATATCCGCGACGACTAAAGCAAAAGGAAAAACTAAAGTGAAATTATCTGATGACGAAAACTACTGGGATATGTCAATTTAATAATTCAGAAAAATGAGTTATATTATGTTATGCAGATCATTACTATTCATGAACAATATAACAACCATACGATTAACAAAGAAATGTCATTTCGTAGTTTCAGAATCTAATAATGATTTTAAAAAGAAGATTATTGATCTTTTGGCGGGGTATGAACTCGCAAGCTTAATATAGCCTATCTTTCTCCTCCTATAAGGCAGACCTTAAAAAGCTGATTCTAAATACAAATTAGAAAATCTACTCCACCATGAAGAAATCTCTTTACCTTTGGTTTAAAAAATCAAAATTTTTAATGCATTTATAATGATTACTGTTCACAAAAAAATTACGAGATTAAATTAGAATATTCAAATAATTATTTACTTGTTCACTATCAAAATAATCCTGACCAAACAAAAGTAAATTCTGAAACTATTCGATTTTTGCTTGACCGAATGTATTTTTAAGCGCATAAAAAAAATCATATACAAATTTTACAATTTGATACATTTCTAGAACAAATATTTGACATTTCCCAAAAATTAACTTTAATCTTCTAACCTTTAGTATATAATACACCGTACGTAAATAAAAAAATTTCGATTGATTCCGAAAAATTTTCATAGCCAATGAATGAAAAAGAAATGTATGATTTGTAACCATGTTCGTAGGTTTGGGCAGGGTGTCTTCCTATAAATTCGGAATCATTCCTTATTGTATAATAACAAATGTTCGTATAAAAGTAATTATTGTTAAGAAAAAACTAACGTGGAATATTTATTAAGCAAAGTACGGACTCGCATAACAAGGAAGAGACTCACGCAGAGACAAGCTAAGTAAAACCACAACTCAATACCATCATAAACTGCCAAAAATATTGTTAATTCCCCGTCTCATGTGTGTCAGTTTAAAACGCACTTGACCGTAGACGATCCATGGCTATCGCCGTTCATCTTAGGAAAACCAAAATGTAAATGAATTGTCTTAAGGTATTCATTAAGTCGATGATATTTTGAAAATCCCATAACTCACTCTAAATGACTGGGTTTTTAACGTTACCCCAAACCGTTTCCAGGACCGAGATTAGCCTCGTAAAAGGGTCGGAATTAGTCATCGAACCTGTAATTTATTAGTAAAAACGATTACTTTCATACGTAATACCTACTTACCTCCGGATTTATCTTCTTATATTCATCGTCATCTTCGTCTACTTCGAAATAAAGCTCAGTCGATGTTATTGATACAACGCCAGGAGCGACTATACCCGGTGCTATGAGTTTCGCTTTAGTGCTTATATTTACCGGTCCTGTAATGAAAATCATATCGCACTATTGCGATCTTCATGGGCGATTCAGGAATTTTGGCGATATAAATAAATAAACCCAATAAATAAAATGTTAATGTTATGAAAGCAAAGCGTGTATTAAGTTAATTAATTAATTACCTGTCAAATCGGCATCCAAGTCTCTGTCGTCCGATAATAATTCATTATCGTCCATTAGATCCGCCGACTGCAAATGCTGCTGTTGCTGGGCACGGTTAGCAGCAAGCTGAGCATGAAATTCTTCTCGAGCCTGAAGAAAATCAGGCACGGCTTAGAAGGGGATTTGCAAAACATGTACATGTAAAAGATTGCAATGAGTGAGCGACAGTATTCGGTATTTTGTTTGAATGCCAATTTTGAAAATCTTCAACCATGCCTCAATTTTATGCTATCTATTTTTTAAAATTCTAAAATATCTACTTTCCCCGATTATTCGTTGATTCATGACTGTATTTAGTATTAACATTCTTGACAGCGTTTAATAAATTAATGTTAAGATCCACATTCCACAGTATCACTAAACTTATATTACTATCACAGCAATTTTTGTTTTTTATACTTAATTTATTTTTTGTGACTAAAGTTATTATTAAACGGTTACCTGAAGAATAGCATCCTCCGGTGCACCATGTTCCAGGGCAGCTTTTAAGGTTGCTTCGGGATGGCTGGATCCGAGAGGATTGTGGACAAATCTTTTACGCCTCCTGGCATCGTCTTCCCACGTATCTAACTTCCAAAATTCGGGAGCTCTGTTAATTCAAAATATTAAAAATATAAAAAAATTAAAAAAAATTTTTTGTAATTAATTTTTTTATGATTGCCAAAAAAGTATCAAAAATAATAAAATGAAATAACGCGAAGCATACTTGTTTGTGTGAGGTTCGACGTAACCCCAGGCTCCGTGCTTGTTGCTCAAAATATTTCTGATTTTTTCTAAAAGTCTGGATGCTATAACGTTATCCCGTCTTCTGGCAGCAGTGATCAGATGATCGCACATCCTTTCTTCTTCCCTTCTGTCCATCAGTGTTTGTGCGCACTGAGTTTCGAAGTCTGCATGTTTGAGGACATCGTCGGCACGCATTCGGTTTAAAATGAATTCGGCCTCATTTGCCACCCTCACGATATGATCTTTCATGGCGTGAGATAGGAGACGTCCTTCGTTAATCAATTCTATAAAAGCCAAGCCAGCGTGTTTTTGCAGAGAATTTTGCCATTCTTGAGAGCAAAGAAGCATCACCAACTCAACGACGCTTGTGCTGCTCTTGAACGTGGTCAATCCTATAAGAATATGCAAAAGTAATTGAGATATTTTCTAATTTTAGAAATCCTGAATTTTCATTTTTCGTTTCCGCTTTTTCTACCTTTTCCTTCCATTAGTAATTCCTGCCCATGTGATCCGACAAGTGTTTTAGACAAGAAAGGGGCAAAATCAACCATTATTTCCCTCAGTAGCGGACACACCGACCCCAAAGCAGTTTCCAGTTTTTGCGTCAAAGACGTTTCTCTGGACGGTACCGGAATGGTTAAATGATCAACCAAACTCTGCAAAATCAAGGTACCAATGACTGCTCTTTATGAAAGATGGTAATGTATTGTAATTAACGGCAGAAATCAATTTAATTGGCTTGCCTTTATAGCCAATTCCTCGGGTCTCGAAGCTGCATGCGCTGGTTGGTAGTCGCTCGGAATTCGAACAACAGAAATTTCCTGTTCGGGCTTTTCACCCCTCTCACCGTGCAGCAACAAAACATCAGAAGAAGCGTTGTGGCTTCTGTTTAATGACGCATTTTTCGAATTTCTATTACTAACATCGCCTTCTTCGTGTAAATTTACGTCCGTCCAAGTCTCTTCCGCGGAGGCTTTGTTGTCTTCTGCATTTTCCGCTCCTGAATCCAACTCTGAACCCCGATCTCCTTCCGTATGCAGCACAGCCTGTTCTTCCGTGGAATCTCCCTAATTTAGTACCACACGTTTAAAATATAATAAAGTGACAGTAATTAATTTGTTTCAAGCGTCACATTAAGCTGAGACGTTTCATATAACAATGTTTAACCCTTTATTTAAAATTCCTTGCAGTGGAATATTAAATAATTAAATCCCTTAGATTGAATATCTAATAATGCAAGAAATAATTCTTTCTAAGCTATCAGAACTATTCACTAACAACTATTTCTTCAAGTCCTACAACACAGTTTGCTATGTTTAAACTAGTAACTGTGGTCAAAGCGAAACTTTATGAGTTAAGCATTAAGAAATCATTATTTCTGTCTTCATTCAAAACTAAACCAAAAACATAAAGAAAGCGGAAACTATGCTCGGGGAGACAAAATAGGCAAGCGGTGCAGAAATGGAAGAAATACCTTATGGAAATTGGAGATGTGACCGTGGCAGGTTGAATGCCGAAAACTTAGGTCCATGTTATAATTAGCATTGTTAATTGTTGGAGATCGTAAACGAGTAGCCGGCTAACAAATTGCAGCAAAGAGAGTTATCATGGTTAATTTTTATGTTTCACAGCCAAATTTATTATGATATTTTTTTTTCTCTAAATAATGCATTTTGAGAAATTATCTGAAATACCTTTGAAGCTTGTGTTCCCGTGGCTCCATTTTCGTGGTCTGCCAAAACGGACGGGTTATTTTCTCCGACAATTATCATTTCGTACTCGCTTTCATCTTCGCAAACGGGTCTATTTGATGCTGGAAATAAAAAATCAATTATTGCCTGCAGCGAAAAGAGAAATATAAATAATTACACAAAGAAAGCAAGCAAAAAATGAAAGTAATTGCAGGAACTCGCATCATATACAATTAAAGGGATTTTATGTGATTCGATCATTTTAATTATGATTCCAACATCTTTTCGAACATTTTCACATTTGTTCAAAATACTTAAAAAACTCAGAATAACGCAGCAGAAAAACTTTAATGAAACCGGAATAAGCGAGAAGTTATTCAGAAAGGGAGACATGCCGGGCAAATGCATTTATCACATCTAAAGCCTTTTATTTTTTCGTTACTTCTTTACCTTGTACACCCGGTCTATATCTCATCATGTTGTTCTTCACATAGTGATTACTCCTTGGTGATATTTCACGTGGAAATGAACGATCCGGTTGATGAGAACCGGGGAGGAACTGCGGATGAACATGATGGGACCATTGATGGAATAAGGGACGGGATCCATTTTCTTAATGCAGCGTGAAAATATACATATTCGTCTACTGTAATTGGTGACAGGGGTGAACACTACAGAAAGCATGTGCAACATACTCGTATCAATCATTAAAAAATAAATACGTAAATATGTATTTATAAAATATAATTTTATGTATTAATTCGTTGCCTCTTTCTTGCTTTAACAGAATTTTTCCGTATGTTTTCCATATTCGATTTTAATATTTATTACATTGAAATAAGGCCAGTGAAAATCACTTCATTTTATTGTATGGCATGTAAAACATATTGATCAATGAGTTTTCATAAAGCTATTAAATTCAGAGGCTGCACAATTAATATATTATGCAATAACCGCTCGCGATGTTCATTAACAAATTACCTTTATGATTTGGATTTATAAGTCGTGTAAAAATTTTCTTAAATATGCATTAAATTTAAATATTTAAAAAAATTTTGCCTTAATAGCATATGGAATAATTATTAGTAATTACTTATAATTACATACAATTCGACTAATGACACAAAAAAAATTCATTTCATGGAGGGTTTCAAAGATTACAAAGATTTGCACTACAAAAAATTTTCTATAAACCATTACTTAACCAATTCTTTTCGATGACGATGAATTATAACAGAAATAATATAAATATAATAATAATCATCAATGAAAATCTTTTCGTTTGAAAACTATCAAAAAAACAACAGGAGAAGTATTTTTTTAGAAACAGATTATTTCTTGGTTCATATCTTAGGTTTTTTAACTCAAAATTAAAAATTTGGTCAAAATATATTTTTGTTTAAATTTTCTTTATCTTTTATTTTAGAAAATTTTTCACCATCAGTGCTGAAATTGCACTCAAAAACCTTTCGATTTATTTAAAATTGTAATTGAAAAGTCTATTAATAAAATTTAAAAAATCATAGTCAAATTTTTTGAATGAATACGATAAATTTACTGAAGCTGTGATATTATATATAATATTGTGAAATAATTTTATTACATAATATTAATATGAATTGATATATGCAATGTGTATAACTTATTAACATAAATGTAATAATAATGATAATATTTTGACATTAACATCAAAAAAATGATGTGTACCTGGCGATGTCGTGCCATTTACTTGCTGTATCGGAGGAGGACTCGGTCCGGTTCTCGACGGAGTTGGTGGCTCTAATATATCACGATACTTAGAAACCATAAGAACGGATATGAAATATACTATTGCCAGCGATAAAAATTGAGCCTGTTTTGTCTCTTCCTGAAAGTTACACACAAAGTTTTCGTCTTAGTCAAAAGCAAAATTTCAAAAACATTAAATCAATGAACGTTATTTAAATCTTCTTACCACATCTCTATATATAACGGCTCGCAATCGATTCACGTCCATATCCTGCAGTAATTTATCAGGGTCCTTGACAGGACTCGAACTGCTGGATAGATTGTCAATGAGGTTCTTGGAAGATGTTTGGGCCCCACGAATGAGAGAATGTATTTTACTGGCATTTTGTACATCCAAAGGGGAAAGGGCAGAATATGTCCTATCCCTTTCTTTGCATTCAAGGCAGTTGCGCACAGCACAGGTGCAAACCTATAATTTACAAATCAATGTGCAGAAATAGTTATGCATACAAGCAATGAATATGAATCGCAATGAAGAGTAGGCATTCGCGGTTACCAGTCTCAAACATTGCCGCAAAATGCCTCCGCTAGACATATTTTTTTCGGCCTCCAATTCTCCAAAATTTAAAGAAGATGCAAATATTAACACGTCTGCCATGTTAACTAATCTCTGAAGAAACGACACTGCCACCTCTATCGGCATTCCTTGAGTGGGTTCCATTACATCCAATTCGCTCTGTCAAAGATACAAATTATAATTCATATCTACATTTATATTGAAATCATTCAAATAATGTATTTAAAAAGTCAAGAGACTTACGTTGGGACTGGTAGCACTGGCTAAAAGAGGTAAAAGACCTCCACAAGCTATAATCAAATTGTCAGCGAGTTGCGATATAAGGTGAACGGTGTTAACGACGAAAATCGCATTTTCCCCGCTGTTTACGAAATCGAGCACCGACTTTGTAGAATGACTTCTCCAAACTTGAATATCTGTTTCCAACGAAAAAAGGACGTCGGAAAGCAAACGCTGGTGTATGTAGGACCACTTGAATTCCGGAATTCTGAACGGTGGTCTCGTGGGCCCGGGAGAAAACATGTGCCTCGAACCCGAACCTGATTTTGAATGAACGGATTCTTAAAAAAATGAAAATATTGGTATCAAACCGGGAGAAAGATTCCCGACAAGCAAGGAAAAGGCAAAAATATTTGCCGACTACACTGCCTACCAAATTGCATAGGATCGACCTGAGTGCTCGTAGATGCGCTCTGATTCTTGTCTGTCTCATTGGCGAGCTCTCTCTCGCCTTTGTTCTCTTCCAGTTCTCCGCTGCCTTCGCATCCTTCGCCTGCGCATTCATCGTAGCCGCCATAATATCCAGTCTTTATAATGACTTCATTCTCCGAAAAGTTTGCGGTTTCTTCAAATGTCAGCGAAGTGGTGTCCGTGACGGTGCCCGTCAGGTATTCACCTTTTCTGGGAAATTCCTCTGCTTTCGGAGAGCCGCTGGGACTCGGAGTCTTCTGCTCGTTTGGTGATTCTTCCGTAAATTCTCTCTTGGACGGCAAATTTAACCTATTTTCATCCGATTGTACTAATTTATTAATAACAATAATCACGTTATCTTCACTATTATTGTTGTTATTATTATTTTCATTTTTGTTGTTGTTGTCAATGTTATTAACATTACCTTTATTATTAACAAAATTGTTATCATTCTCGAAATCGTTAGATCTAACAGAAGTAACAAGATTTAAATTATTATTAATGTTATTATTAACATTATTATTATTAATATTATTATCGTTATTAATATTTGATTGCCCGGTTTTATCATTATTTAAAATTTGGACGTTTTCTTCAAGTAAATTATTATTAATATTATTGTTAATATTATTAATATTATTATTATTATTAACATTATTTAAATTGGCACTTTTGCTTATGTTAAGACTATCACTTAATGTTTGGCTAACAATATCATATGAAACATTTATTTCTTCTTTTTCTATTACTTTTTCATCATAATTTTCGCCATCTTGCTTATCGATTTTCTTTTCATTTCTTTTTCCCTGTTCTTCTTCATGGACGTTTTCATCGTTTATATTTGAGCAACTTTCAACATTTTTTCTTAATAGACTAGAAGAAACATCATCGGTTTCTAAAACAATGTCCTCCGCGGGTCCTGGACTTTTAGCATCTTCAACTGTTTTGTCAGACTTTTCGGGAGTCATGTAAACTTCAGAATCACTGTCTATTAGTTCGGCTGCATTTGAATTATCTGCCATAGTAACGTAACCATTGGGGCTAGAATTGGTGCTAAGCGTTACATTTTTAAGTATATCGCTTAAAACCTCCTGAGCTATTTTCGCTACATCCTCCGACTGGGGTGCCGTCTCGCTGTCGAAGGCGCTTTTTGGCGTAATGGCGTCGTCATCTTCGATTGTCGAATTCTGACAGGTTTTGCTTTTGACAATATTTCTTTTCATGTGTGAAATTTCATCTTCATCAAGATACAAATCAATTTTCATTTCCGTTTCTTTTTCGCCGGAATTCTGAAGCGAGGTTCTTTTCCGTTCAATCTCGGTATCAGACAGAGCATCCTTTTCGAATAGCTGACATTCTTTTGTGGGTGTACCTGTTAGGCTTTGACTTATGTAATTAGGAATAATTTCTATTTCTTGGTTGCTGGAAATTTCAGACGAAATTTCTGTACAGCCTTCGCCTGGCTGGGTCATAGTAATGGAATGTGCTTGATCCTCGCAGTTTGGTGTCAACATTCTTTCCTGAGTGTTTATTTCGCAGTTACAGGTGGCATTCTGTTCTTGGATCATTTCATGCTTCTGAAAATAATTCAATAATATATATAACTAATAACCCGTACCCGATTTTCATTAATAGGAATTTAAATGGAAACACAACAAAAAAGATTTTTTAATGTAAATAGTAACCTCATCGCCGTGCAGAGGACTTGAAACCCAGTTTGTCTGATGGAACCCATTAGTGACTTGAGGTTGCTGCTGATCCCATCCGGATATTGTGCTAATTGGCCTTTGTTGCCTTACTTCAGGATCGGTAATGTTATCTGAACTGTGTCTTTCATAATGTTCATACATTTGTGCGAATTGGAGTTTAAATTCTTCATATGAAACCTTCCACAAAAAATGAATGTTAGGGTTCGGTATCAAATATTAAATACAAGAAATTAAAACGAAAACTTTATGCAATACCTTAGAATGAACAATGGCCAAAGTATCAACCCATACTCTCCAACCGCCATATTCGTGTTTGATTGCATGGTGGAGCAACATTCGGAACAAGGAGTAAACCATGTCGGATATTTTTTGCTCTTCCGTTGTCTTTGGATGTATGTAAGCCATGGCGATAAGCCACTCTTGCCAAACCGACATTTGAAGCACAGTTCTTCTGTTCTCACGATTATTGTTGCATAGAAGTGTCATATCAGAGAGAAATAACTTTTTGACTTCTAGTAAATGTTCCGATTGCTTTGACTGACGAATTAAGGACGCAACCACTTTTAAAATCACTGAAACAGATGCAAGCAATTAGATCAATATTAATTGAATCCAGTAGTAGACAACTTTAAAATGAGAATGTAACGAGCGTTATGTTAATAATTAAATCAATTTTTAAACTTACTTGGATTTTCGAGTCTGAAATGCGACTCCGGTTCAGTGTGTCTGGTGTACAAAATTTGCTGACTGACATGTTCGGTCATAATCTCATACAAAACATTATAAGTAGGTAAAGTTAACGTTTCTTCGTTTAATAACAGACGTTCAGAAAGAAGAGTGTATAGATTATAAGTGCTCATAACATCATACTTTCTCCTAGAATAATAATAATATTTGTTCACTCAAAAAAACAAATATCATAATAATCTAATTTAAAATAAGTCCTATATGCTTTTCATAAGAACAGATTCATTTATGAAAGATTAAGAGCTTACTTATGAGTAGATCTGCTAAGGAAAAATCCCAAAAGTTTCAACGATTGTAAACGAATAAGTTGACTTTCAGATGCCAGCAGTTTGAACACGGTGCGAATACCCTGTTTAGCATCAAAAGCTGGTACCATGGCAGCAGGATGCTCGGACATAAGTGATATTAACATTTGCAGCACATCATGAAGATTTTCATCCTGGAATAAAAAGTTCAATAGATTGATAAATTTTTAAGTGGAATTTTTCGACTACATACTTTTATCGTAATTTTTTAGCGCAAATTTCTATGCACTTTTGAATGAAAAAAATACAAAAAATATTTATATTGTAAAAATTACTTCATGCATCGTTGTCAAATAGTTTAAAATGCTTTGAAGTTCGTCATCCTTCACGCCATCTCCGACCATAATTAACTGTTTCAAAAATAAAAGGATGTATGCTCGAATAGCAAGAATATCTTTCTGTGGTGGACGGGGACCATCTAAAAACGAACAAAAATAAAAATTACGGATTAAATGGGGTATATTTTAGATACCGCTATGTATCTTTGATAATTCAAATTAAATGTTACATTTTGTTACGAGACACAAACCTAATCCTTTAGGCGTTATGCCGCTCTTAGCCCTTGGATTTATAACCCAATAATAATATTTAAGTGTGTGGACAGTTTGAAGCACAGTTGACACTCGACGGACGTTCGAGTAGATTTGTGTATCTGCTAGGAACTCTGTTGCCAAATACGAATACAATCTTGTTTGGACGGGAGCAGGAGTGTAAATCCAAAGAGCGGGATTGAACAAAACATGGTCCAATAACTGCCAGGTTAAAAATGAAAAGCAAAACAACTGCTATTAAAATTAGATTTCTGTTCCGGAACTCAGCTCGCTGCGCAGATGGGGCTATAGGAGATAAAGGAGTTTTCAAAAATGATGGAGAAGAGTATGGAGAAGGAATCAAAGGAACTCTGAGGACTGTCAAGCATAAGATACATAAAAAGGAGACGTTTGCAGTATAATTTTAACGTTTGGTAAAACTTATTAAAACAAATTTAAAGTGTCTTTCATTTTATGTTAAAGGAACTTCGGTTTTATGTAGGTATTTTCTCAACTGATCAATAATTTTAGGTTCATTTTAACATGGTATATTCATCAAAATTCACGTTAACTCAACAATGAAAGAAAAAAATTAAGAATTTTTTTTTAAATTACAATAGAAAATTAGATACTCATAAAAATTAATTTTTTGTACCACTACCTCATAAATATAATTTTACAGTACGTGAATGCGACTAATCTAATTTTTGATAAATGTACTTTTAAAAAAAAGGTTCTATAATCTCGCATCAAATCTATAAATAAATATTTAAAATATATTTAGATACTAAAGCAAAAATAAATTCATCCACTAAAATGTTTTTTTAAGAATTCTAAAATTGCTTTAAATTTAAGTAACATCTATAAATTATATTAAAATTGTCTTCTATGATATAATGATCCCATATAGTTCAGATTATGCTTAACAATTTTACAAAAGTTTTTTCATAATTGTAAAACACAATAACTTTCTTTTATTAAGTTAGAAACTCAGATAGAGAATTTTTTGCTATTTCCGACATAATAAAATCTTATTCAGACAATTTTAAAATAAAATTATGAAAAAAATTAAATAAAGGCTATTTCATTTACTGAACACTGGCTATTCGAGAAAATACTGTATTATATATAAGACTAGATTAATTTGATAGACGAAGTATAATAACATTATATGTTTATTACTTAAAAAATAAAAATAATTAAAAAAAATAAAAAAAATCACAAAATGCAGTTTATTTTTTATGTTAATTGCAAATTATAGATATTTGAAGTTCAGATGAAACAAACTCGCTTTGATATGATATTCATTCCATCCGCAAACATTAGAGTTAGTGTAAGACAAAAGAAATGAAAATAATTAGTATATCTAAATTAAATATCTATATATAAATATATGAAATTGAGTTAATACTTCAATTAAAAACATTGGAAATTCGTGCAAATTAATTCATATCCCCTTAACTTACCTGTTTTAACAAAAGTTCATTGTTTGAACTGAGGCATGTAACGAGGTATTTTGTAAGGTTTAGGAAAGAATCAAGCACTTCTGTAGTCAAATGCTGACGAGATGAGCGCTGAAGCATGTAGCTTATGACAAGAAATCCACGATTCTGAATCATATGCTGCTGAACGGTGTGCGAGCTCTCAACCAATTCACATATAAAACCTAATAATTTATAACTGAAATAAAAAAAAATGTGAACATTTAAATTTGATCTGTAGAAGATTTAATGTTTCACTATGAAGTGAAACAGTGGTTACCATAAAGAAGAATCCCGTTTGGAATCGTATGGGAGATCCAATTGAGAGAACAAAGGAAATAATACTTGAATGCCACCAATGGAATTGAGCGTACTGTGGATGGAATGTGTAATAACGGCTTTCACGTCCTGAAATAATATTAAAGTTTAATAAAAAGTTTAATTCTGAAACACTTTTCTTTGGTTAAAGAAAAATAATTGTCATGAATATAAAATGATGAAAAATCTACCGAATGTGAATAATTCTCCTTTTTTTTGCATCAACAAATTGCAATATTTATTTTACGCGCGACATATACGAGATGTTTTGAACACTAAATCCATTGTTAACAACACAAGAATTTTACCTGCAACATGAGGGCATGAGGCCTATGTACAAAATAGGAAACATTTTCTTTAGGAGCAGCTTGCAAACATAATTGACCATCCGTTGCCACGGGATTATACATAAAAACAATTGCAGAAGATAATTTCCCGTCATATAATACCTGCGGAAAAAATAATTTAATGCGTTATAATACCTGATTATAAATATCGCCAAAAACAAATAGAATTCTGTTTTTAAATATAATTTCGCTGATTTATTTCATTTAATAGGTATATGTACTATAATAACTATGGCTGAAAAAGCATCGTGCATTACTTCCGACATTGAGTGAAGCAATATAAATAAAATTTTACATCAAACTTGGAAAAGATTTACAAACTGGATGGTCCAATATATAAAGGTAATTTTAGAACTGCTGCCTTATGAGTTACTTAAAAAAAATATATGAGAATCGTGTATCGTAATAAAAAAGGTGATCTAAATTAAGGTATTTGCCATGAAAAAAAGGTGAAAAAGTTGCAGCAAATAAAAAATCTCCCTATCACCTCGAACACAAATAAATAATGCAGATAATTTATTTTTTTTATTCTAAAATACTATCCCCCGAACATTATTCTATATGACTGAAAAATGGATAAATATCTATATTAGAGCTCGTTGCATAAAAAAAGAAAATAAAATGGTTTTTATTTATATGCTTTATAAAACTCATGGCGTTTTATGATATCGCTTTTAAATTTAAAAATTAACCAAAAAATAAAACTAGATGATATATATTTAAGTCGATCTATTTGTTAAAACATAGTTGCATATATATATTTGCTAAATAATTATTTCATATTGCTTGATATTATCAGCATCATATAAAACAATTAAATTAAAATACTGTAAAATAAAATAACTAAAATATAAAAGCATTTTATAACACTACAATTCATATTTCAATATAATAATAATAATAATAATAATAATAATAATAATAATAAATACTGTTTTCTAAGGACAAAAAGACACATAGCAGTAGTAAACGTAATATATAATTGAAATACTAGACTCATAAAAAGTAATTCAATGAAATTAAATATAAATCTATCGAAATAATAATAATGGAATTTGAATGTATCTTTCTTAAATCCTAATTCTGCATGTCAAATGATCCAAATATATTTAGGAAAAAAGTTTAAATTAAAATTTATTAAAATAATAAAGACCAATTTGTACACTTAAAGCTACTTTACACCATTGTTTGAGTTGTGACTTTCCAATAAGTTTTAAATCTTGAAAAGTATATATATCCACAGTAATCAGTACAAGATTGCAATTATGAAATGATAATTTGAAATTATAATATTTTGCTTGTATACATATATATATATATGTAAAAGAAACTTATCAGTTTCCCTCTTCTGCCATTTCATTTTTTCTTGTAAGCTTAATACGGATTCCATGCTCCCGGAGCTTCAGAATCCCCTTAGTCTAAAAGCTACAAATATAAGTGTCATGCTCACACTCTTGGAGGTCTCATCTAACATGCTAAGTGGACACAACAATGCATCGCGAAGTTCCGGGTTTTCGAGTTCGCCAACAGTTGTGTACGGGCTCACATGCAGATCACCACTCACCCTCTTATGGTTGTCCGGCAGACTCAACGTGCACTCGTTGTCGAACCGGAATTGACTCTGTTCCATTTGTAAGAAAGCATTTGCAAAAAATTTTTCTTATTATAAAACGGTGGTAAAAGATAAAAACTAACTAACAAGTAAAATCTTATTCTTATTTAGAGCCAACCCTAACATTTAGCCTGTTTAGTGGTTCGCAGAGCGGCCAATAAAAAAAGAGTCAAACTGCAATGGTTAAAGCATCTTGTATGACGTTCCAATCGGGTTTAAATTTTTTTTAAATCTTAATTATGTGCAATAAGCTGGTATTATTTCTGAAACATAATCTTTAATTTATAAAAATGCACATTTAAAGTAACTATTTAGGATTTCCAGTTTCATTTAAAGGTTGCGGCTTTCTAGACTTATTTTACAATTTTAAAGATCTTGTAATTTTAGAATTTTTTCCTAAGGTCTTTCAATCTGTTAAGTTAAAACGTTAATATTGGGATTATAATAAAATTATAACAGACTTTGTATCCGGGACCAAGACGGTGCATCGCACAGATTTGTTGTGTTGTCAAAGCGACAGAGAACAGATAAATGGCTGCCATTTGTCCACAAAAAACGCGTTCTTCATCAAGTTCAGGTGTAGCACCAATATAGCACTTGTCGTACACCTGAAAAAATTTTCGCATAACATTATAATATATAATAATTTTTTTCTATTAGCTTATTTTACGTTCAGAAAAACATTGCATGAAAATCGTTTTGGGTTTTCAAATATGTGTGAGCTCGCAAAATTAAAACATTTAGTTCTACAGAAAATATTAATAAAATTTACGATTACGAAAAATATATTTAAAATTTTTTTAATAACTGGAAAATTTAAAAATAAAATGATGAATAAAAATTGAATTTTTCTCTGTCTGATAAAGTCGTTTAATACTTTCACTATTGAAAGAAAAAAAACTGACGAATGTTTTTCGTTTTCTCTTTCGAATGTTAGCATCTCATTTTTTCTTTTTGTTTTGCTAATTTACAATGACAAATTTTTTAAGGTTCAAAATGGATAATTGATGACGAGTTATAATTATTAATTAATTGATGACGAGTTATAATTATTAATTATAAATAAAAAATACGGCTCAGAAAAGTATAAAATCAGTTAATTTAACCTGTTTTCAAAAATTATCTTGTGATTACGTATTTAAAAATGGTAGCGGGAAAAATAAGTATAGTATGCAATATCTTTATATTGAGGCTATGAATGACATTCATAAAGATAAAGGAGAGGGTATTTTACTATCGAGACGGAACGAAATATAAAACAACTATAGACATGTTTAATTTATATCTCATAAAACAGAAGTTTCATAGGGGTAATAAGGAATAATGCGATTATTTTCAAGCAGAAAATTTTCACTTTTAATTACTGAATAACAAATGTTTGTTCCATCCAAAAGGATAGGCACATTTTTCGTAATGCATACGAAAATGCAATGCAAAAGTCATAAATATAAAGTGGTAATAAGTTTAATAGTATTATAAGACTCCTTAATTAAAAACTAGAATCATCCTAGTGAAAATAGTTACATATTTAAGTACAAATATCTGTAAATACTCACATCATTTTTAGAAGCAAACCAAACCATTTCCGTACTGGACGCTAACTGTCCATTTACAAGACACTTAATTTCGCTTTTCGTCCATCTGTTATATATGTATACAACAGCTATCATATACCACTGAAAAAAATTTACAAAGTATTTAGGAATTTATTAAAACTTAGGAATCTGAAAATTGTAGGTTTAATACAAAAATTGTTACAATTCCAATGGCATAAAGTGTTTAAGATCGTTTAAGACGTTAACAATTCTTATTCAAACACATAGTCCAGAATATAAAAAAAAATTTATTTTGCACATTTTTAATATGCACATAATCAATAATATATTCTTGTTATGAGATCTGACAATTTCAATAACATTTATGTGCATCTTTAATAAAAGGCAAAATGAGAAGTTTATATAAAAAACGTCAATTAAATTAAATTTGCCCCTATCTAATAGTCAAAAATATTTTTTTTTTTTTTTTTAGGAAGATTAAAACTTATATTATAAATACTAAATTACTGTGTGACTGAATTCAAGTTTTAATATTCCTTGAAGAAGAGCAAATATTACATATTATTCAGTAAGATTTCCTTTAATAAAAAAGGCCTTTCTTCAGCCCTAGGTAAGAAACACGGTCGAGTTTTAAAAGATGCTCCAAGAAGAACATCAAAGAAATAAATTTCTTTTTATGGCAGATTTACAATATCGCTGAAAGAGTCACAAATTTGCCTTTGAAAAGATTTTGAGATCAATAAAGATCAAGCATGTTTTCAGCAACAGTTTGAGCTTTTTGTCATATGCGAAAGATCACAGAATGCAACAACAAAATTGTCGTAGACTCTAAAAATACGAAATAAAACATTGGCACGAATATTTTCTTTCAGAAAAAAACTAATTAAAAAAACCAACGGGAATAACAGTTATGAAAATGAATTTTAAATGGATATAAATTATTTATAAGTTTAATATTTCAGTAAATTTAAGACATTCGAGATTTTAATTAATTCTCCGTAAATGGATTCATAAATTAAAAAAGTTAATATTTTTATATATTTTATTATAAACATTTTCTTAAAACCTTTTACTGTCCACCTTTTTTGACTCATGTCACAGCTTTCATCCCAACTTATACATTTCGCCAGCCCACACGTCAAAGAAATGAATTCTGGCAAAGCTTTAATATATAAAATTTTAATTAAAGAATGGGATGACGTACGGATTTC
Source organism: Ricinus marginatus (assembly GCA_028565995.1). Taxonomy (NCBI): domain Eukaryota; kingdom Metazoa; phylum Arthropoda; class Insecta; order Psocodea; family Ricinidae; genus Ricinus; species Ricinus marginatus. The sequence goes on from JAOWBB010000002.1 coordinate 3,124,083, forward strand.
GTTTGAAATCTTGTTTTATGCCAAAGAAGAAAAACTACCTGGCTTTTAGCTTCGTTCTTAATTTTGAATTAGGGATTTCGAATTTTATATAAGCATTCGATCTTTCCGCAGCTTTTCACCGACGAAAATGTTCCATTTGAGCAACTTGAACTCAAAAAAGAACATAAAATATTTCTTCTTTCCCTTCCCCCCCCCGCACAAAAAATGTCTCTTCTGCGGTTGAAAAGAGGAAAAATTTCATGTTCGGGAGGATGACAGAACCTAAAAATCCTCTCAGACCAAGAATCTTTGACCCCATTCGATAGGGAATGCGATTTTCTCAACGAAAAATTTATTTTTCGAAGAAGCAAGCGATACGTTAATATATCGATCACAAATAATTAATTGCACGCCTATGGATGATGGGAAAAGGTAACTCCTCCGGATCTTCATTGATGCGACACTAAGTTATTCTTCTTCTGCTTGAACTGTCAAAGTCAAACAGGCAAAAAGGGAAGTTCATCCTTTGCTTATTCAGGTGTATGGAAAGGCGCGAGCTTTGAAGTGCATCTGTGTGTGTGCAGGGTCGCGTACTTAATCGAATAAGAAAGATATCTTATCCTGATATTCATTATGATCCGAAAAGATTGACCGAATGCGATGTTGCGGAAACACCAAAAAATATTAGTCCCTTTTATATGATATTTGGCAAAGAAAAGTTTCGGCACAATGCGTTTTTTCCCGGAGATCAACACAACACCGCCAGAAAAGTAACGTCGACAACGGTAAAGTGAATTAGTTAATTTGAAGCCTTCCAATCTGGGGCTGAAATCGAGTCTACTACTCCGAGCCGTTTAAGAGAAAATCTTATTAAAACCTAATTTCCAATTAAGCACCCGGGATAAATCTTACCGGCGAAGTAAGCAAAGAGAAAAAGGAAAAAAAAATTGTAAAATTGAAAAATCCATTTAAGGCAACGAATATTTCTTACCGTGGAAAAAAGTCCGGGAAAAGTGCTTTTCTTTCGACGGAAGATTTTTCTCATAACCAATAAGAATAAATTTTGGTAAATAGTTCCCGAAAGTTCGAATTGTGAATCTTCGTTGCTTTACGAATTTACTTATTATTGCGTTTTAAAGGCTAAAATTTCACGATGATCCCTCGCTTTGAGTATAAACAAATCTCAAAAAGCCTTAATATATAATCTCCCTTGTGAACGGAAGGAAAATTATGCGAAAATACAATAACAGATTTAAGGTATTTTCACCTCCAAATTATTCAAACGATTCGACATTATTCGAGCTTTTCCACGTTACTCCTCGGATGAGGATTATTACCAAAGTTCTCTGTTGGTAGAAAACTAACAAAAAAAAAGGGCTCAAATTGGATTCAAACTGCTTTCGTCAAATTAAATACAATTAAGACCCGAAGCAAAGTAATTTTTTGTAGTTTAGTCAAAACCAGGTCTTTGCGAAATACATTCTCGATGATCCTTTTTCAATTTTTCGCGAACTAAAAAATCAAAAACTGCGGAAAAATTTAAATGATCAAACATAAATGTCTTGCTGGACGAAGGTGATTTTGAATTTAGTCGCATCGCTGAAAAGGATTCCATGCAAACTTTCACGGAAATAAGTGTACAAGTAATGGTTCGACTTTCTAATATCTCTTTTTTTGACAGTTTCTAAATCATTTTTATTATAAATGTAATGAGAGTCACGTTGGTGGGATTCCCTTAAAACCGGCAGAAAAAAAAGTGATTTTTTTTTTTATTTATCACCGTACGAATGGAAAGTAACTATCTTGAAAAAGATTCTGAAAAAAATAATTTTCTCTTAAACACGAAAATTTTCCAACCATACTTTAATGTCCTCGCAACCCGAAATGCGCAAATTTGCATACATTTACATAAATTAAATATAATTTCAAAATCTGAATTTGAAAGAAAAATATATCCAACCGATAATTTTAATTTGGATTTTTTTTTTAATTCATCCAAAAGTTTCTACTAAAATCATTCATTTCTCTTTTTGAGAGCAATCAAACAGATGAAATTTTGTCTCAAATGCTAATTTTTCAATCCAGGATTTTCGGTGAATCGACTTCAAATTTCGAAAATTATGCTGATTAAGTTAACTGGATCAGAGAGAATTATCATTTGTCTTGATAAAGGATCCGGAATCGCTTGCTATGAATCTGGGAAAAAGTTAATATTCAGGGTTTTTGCATAATTTTCGCAGTGTTTTTTTTTTAAATCAGGTTTCGCTAAAACAGGAAGCGATGCTTCTTCGACAAAGATTGGTTAATAGAGTTTGACATAAAGGGGATGCCTGACAACATAGACCGCAATCTACTGGTGAAAGCAGTCGGAAGACACACTACAAACAAATGGGTAATCTTTTATACATGCAAAGATGGCTAAGTGCAGGGCGGGCTCGAAGAAGAATCGGATCGATTAATTTGTTAAATGTTCTTAAGAAGTGGCATTAATAAAAATCTTTCTAACGTTCAAATGCGGTTTGCAACTGATGTGTCAGTCAAACAGCGCGAAACTGGCCTACACTTGGTTTTTTAATATATCACCAAAAAGGTTTATAAAGGTGAACAGTGGACTTTTGGACTCCTCAGCGTGCAAAAGACATGACAACAGTTCATCTATCAGGAATAAGAAAGCCATTCGATGAAAAGCAAAGGCTTATCCGCGCTGTCTGAAAAAAGATAAAGGCAGAGCGTTAAAGTGGATAAGGGCGAATAAAAAACGTCTGTAATTTCATGCTAAAAATAAATTGTGGAAAAAAAATCGGAAAAAAATCAATTATGAGAAAAGAAATTAAATAAAGATGACGGAAAAATAAATAAAAATGTACAAGAGATTCTTCAAAGAAACCATTTGCTAAGGAAATTCAGTTATATGAAGAAATTAAAGGAAAAAAATTAGCAAAACTAGACCAAAAAGACATTTTCAATTTATTTTCTTGAATATTTAAAAAAATCCATCTATGAAAAAGCATTTAATTTTATTATTTTCCACTAAAATGCAATCACAAATGCGTTAATGGAATTTTTATATACAAAAATATACAGATTTTATAAATCGGTAAAAACAAAAATTTTATCACTTGTTTGTATAAGCTGAGTGGGAAACAAGTCGATGGTAGAAAAAAAAATTTTTCTTCAATAAGACATAGAAATGATGAATACGTCGTAACCCAATCCATAATCAACGCTTGGCAACCTCCGCACGATTTGCAGTAAAAAAAAATCACTTCCGACAGCAAAACGGGACAGCGGCAATTTTCCTGAACTTGCGCCTCTGTTTTACAACCCAGGCGCCACATCGGAGGAAGCAAGCAGTGAAAAATGTTTGCTTTAGACAAAATATTTCATAAAACTTTGCATTACTAAATTTATGGACGTGAAAAATGTTTGAGATGAAATTGTACACGCAGAAGAGAAGAAGAAAATTTATTTATATTTGGAAAAAATATTTCTGCAGAAACTGCACCGGCGAGTGCTCATCTCGAAAGAAAATTTCTTCTTTCTCCTTGATCACCCCGGCACTTAATATTTTTTATTTTCCCAACAGCATTAAAAGTGTTGCTGTTCCCTCTCGTTCGCCAATTCAAGTCTAATTGGATCCTTTTGGGATTAATTTTCGGACATGACACTCGATTTCTCTCAGAAGGCAAAGCTGTAGAAACGATGTTAAAAATGAGCTCTTGAATTTACTGACTTCATTAATTTGCGATAGATCAGCTAAACCTTTTCTCGTAAATCTCCAACCAAAAACTGCACTCTAAATTAATCTTTCTTTTTTTTTTTTTTTTTTTTTATTACTTATATATTGCGAATAAATACACGAACGACATGTGGACTTAATTCAACTGGATGCCGAACGTATTATTTGTTGATTATTACAGAAAATTGATTTTTATAATGATTTATAGCTGGTGCAAATAAAAGATAAACGATTGTATTAACCAGAAATTAGTTGGCTTACTTTTTGGGGGTTTGAAAAAAAAAATGGAAAAGGTTTTTATTAATTGCTGTAGGAAAAAAAAAAACAAAAAAAAAAATGTAACTAAGCTCATGAGATTAATTCCGTGTATTGGGTTATATGGTTTTCTTTGATTTACAGTGCACTTCGTTTAATATATATATATTATTCCTTCGCTCTTTACATCTAAGGCTTAGAAATCGGGAGTTAAAAGATTTATTCTCCGGTAAAAACAAATATTAACGAACTGAATATTTTCTTTTATTTAATTAATATCGGAGGCTGCGCGTCTGTTACATTATTAATTTAGTAATTTTAAAAAAGATTTCCTCACCTTCCTCGGTTGAAATTCATATTTCACGCAATGCTGAAATCCTTTTCCTTTAACCGTCATAGATGTCAATACCAAACAGTTTCCAACGAAATGAGCAGAATATCCGATGCCCTTACTTGATTTGAAACTTGAAAAGAAAATAAATAAATATATTTTTTTTAAATACAAAAAATAAAGTGCATTTGAAAACCATCACTTGATGATGATGATGATGATAATAATATATTCATGAAAGGCTTCAAACAGAGTAAGAATTTAATGAAGATTTACATTACATTGAGCCTTCTGTAAAAATCAGCAACGGCATATATTTTTATGGAAAACAGTAAGAGGATTACGTAAAAAAAAAAAAAAAAAAAAAAAAAAAAAAAAAAAAAAAAAAAATCAAAGCTACGAATTTTGATATTTTATGAGGAAAAAGCAAATAAAATCAACAAATGTAAAAGCCTGAATGGAAACCCAAACAATCTTTTTTTTTTTTTTTTTGGTAGAAAAAAAATTAATTGGACAGACGTGACGGAGTCGTTATATAAATAAATAGTAAAAAAATTTTTTTTTAGATTAAACTTTAAAAAATCAAATATCTACAATTAAATCATGAATGCAAAAGTTATCAGTACTTTGCTCATGGAAATAATGTCATCTGCACGCGGAATAATTTATTTTTATGAGGTCCGCATTCACTTTAAGAGGACGCAATACTGAAATTTTTACCAGACTGGGTTTACGAGGAAAGCCAGCACAGGGGAAGATTTTTGATTTCCGGAATATAATCCTTAAGAGCTGGTTTTTCGATTCGACATAAACGGCTGGAGTGTACATTTTTATAAAAATGAGGTTGGAGAGTCAGTATATCTCTTAGGGGACCAATAGTTACAATGTCAGCGACTTTAAATATATATACGTATAAAATATTAGCTATAAAGGGAAAAAGATTCCAGATAAGGATGCCGGGTTGCCAGCAAATTTGGAATACGAATGAAGGTTTAGTTAATTTTGAACTGCCGAAAATTTTGCTTTGCAAATGCAAACATGTAAATTAAATATTTCTTTAGGCTCATTCAAAGGCATTCTTTTTTTTTGAGACTCTTCTGGATAATTTATATCACTTTCTGCCGAATATATACATTGTTATTTCCGTTCAACGTTTATGGAATCCCGCTGCGCATTAAAAAAGAAATATGAAATATTCGCGCAGACTTAAAAAAAAAAAAGAACCAATGGACATCAATGTTTCTTGCAAAAAGCTTCACTTTGTTTTACAACATTTCATACCTAGTGACAGAATAAATCATTCTACACATTTTGAGGTTTGAACCACGGCAAATCATAATTTTTATTCGGATAACTACTTAGTAATAAATTAAAACTATATTTTTAATTGAACGGATTTAACTCGCTCTTGTTCGTATCATTCAATAAACGCTAATTGTAATTTGCTATTCACCAATATAAATATGGTTTTTCACGTTCTATATTCACGGAGTTGATCGGGTCCAATCTAAACCACGTTGTAAATGTGAATCCGCATTCGTACGGCCATCTTGCTATGGGCGGCAGCACAATGGCTGAGCCCTTCCTTCCGGGAAAGCTGAAAAATACATCCGGACCATTGCGGTGTGGCATTTGACGGAGAACGTTCAGCAATTTGGCAGAATGACGAGGCTGAAAAAAAAGGTTTGTTTAATATAGTACAAAATCAATTGATTTTAGACTTAAAACAGTCCGATCTTTGATAATGTAAAACAAATTTCCAGCAACGAAAAAGCAAGTACTCTGAAATCGGTAAATGAAAATTTTAGATGTTACACGTTTTACTCCTTGTTATTTTAATATAAAATGGATCAATGAAACAGAATATATCCCCATCCTTGTTGGATAATAATGGTGTAAATGTTACACGTAAATTCGATTCACTAAACAAATTCGAATTAAAAGTAATTTAAACAATGATTCGGTGCGGAGTGAGTTAAACAAAGAATCCAAATAAAAAACAGGAACTTTAGCTTATGTCAGTTTTATTCATTTTAAAGTTGAATTCAAAACGTATAGGTAAATAAAGATGGTTTAAGGTTTTTAATGCCTCAATAATGTTTAAAAAAAAAAAAAATAAATAAAAAAAAAAATAAAAATGAATCGCAAAGGCGAAAATTTGGGAGATTGGAGCTGGTCTTTCACAGTCCGAAAATTATGAAGTTTTTCAGTTTTGAGCGCGAGTGAATATGAATGGATGGTTAAAAAAAGATTTATCAGTTTAAAAAAGCCTTTAGAAAAACTACTAACATTTATAATGCGTTCTTTATTAACATATTTTATGTGGTGATCGGAATATATCAATATTTCATATAGATATTTAGAATAAAAAAAATTCTTTAATAAAAAAAAAAATAAATAAAAATAAAAAAATAACTTATTGTAAAACTTACCCACTTCCCATTAACCGCTTTCATTGCACCAAAAAGAAGCTTCAATTCCTTCACGGTTATGCTGTAGCTGGCCAATACACCTAGCATTTCAATGAGGAGATCTGAAACGTAAACTTCAATTGAGAAGCTAAAATCAGAGAAAGAATACAACACGAAACGACAATTTCTCTCGCATTTACACATTTGCTTCATAGTGCGAATATTCGTTAAACTTATTGTATTCGACATAAGAGGATTAGTTATGTAAACGTTTTATAAAAATTTCTCTGCTTCCTTATAAGCTCTCGCTTATGAAGATACTAAATATTCGCGAAACTGATGCTCAAAATTTTTATAAGGCATACATATAAAAAATATACAAAATTTCAACAGTGATTCCGCATCTAACAATATGGAGAAAAGATAAATTACGTTTATCAGTTAGGACCACATCGTTTTTTTTCTTTTATCCACTGAAATCTAAATATTGTCGAAGTGCGATTAAAAAGATGGATTTCCGATCCACATTTTACGCAGCGGGAGCATCTATATAAATGGTAAAATCTTCGAAAGTCTTATAATCGAACGCAGTTTTTCAGCAAACCGCAAATATCATGCGTTCATTAAAAAACCCGAATGGACTTCATCCATAAATTTTAACAACAGAAAAATGCCCGGGAATGTTCCAGTTCCAAATGGGAATCCACAAGCTTAATAAATCTTTTTAATATCAATCTTAAACGTCATAAATCACACAAACTATTACTCAAAAATCGTTTCTCTCCCATTCCCCACCCGTACCCCATTCATTACTGTAAACGACGACAAGCAAATTTATGAAGTGAAATTTCACCCTAAGTGCGGGGGTTTTCTTGATGAAATGAAACAGAGAAAAATTACGCGAAGGGAGTCATGAAAACAATGTTTATTTTCCTTATAAATTATAAACACAGAAAGATTCTGCACGTTGACAAACATCTGTAAAACGGGCGACAACAATTAGAAAACGGGGATAAAAAAAAAAAAAATGGACTTGCTTTTTTGCTAATGAACTTAAATAATGAAAAATTTATTCCTACCTTTCCCTCCGACTCAGTTCAGGTAATGGAAAGAAAATTCAATCTGGAAATGTGAAAAAATAAAATTCGAGAAACCGTAAGGGAGGCAGCATTTTAAGTCGAAGCGAAAAAGATGGTGCCTAGTAATTTATTTACCCGAGGGCTCTTTTCCTACGCTAAATAAAATATACGAGAATTTATAAAAGATCGCGGGAAATATGATTCAAAAGTTAAAATACGTTTCTCGGGCCTCTCATCAGATCCCAGACATTGCCAAGCGATAACGCATAACTTTTCTTTTTTGCAAAGAGAAACCAATAATTTCACTTGAATGCAATCACACAAATTTAGAATATGCACGAAGTTCTGCAGTGCAGCGAAAAAGCGTATTGAGAAACAAACGATCGTCTATTTAAACGTGCATGAATTAATGGCAGAAAGCATTAAATTTTCCACACGTCATGAATTACATTTCGACGGATCATTTGTGGAGGAGAAAAAAAACGGGAAAATTTTGCGTTGGCAAAAGTAGATAACATTTACTCGGGACAATTTTTGCCATAAACAAATCAAAAACCTTCGACAAGGATTATTTTTAATATTTTTATTATAACATGTTAAGGAAAATAACGATTGAATTTCTTCGTGCCTTTTTAACCGTTTCTGACTTCCAAAGGCTGACCGTTTCAAAATTATATCAAGTTTCGGAGGCAGTTTCCTTTCATCTTATCCGCTCTAATCCTCCTCCCTTGTTAATGACGATGCAAAACTGACATGTTCAGAACTTTGCGTTTTACTAAACCAAAATAATATTAATAAACCAAAAAACACGTACCGTATGGTACATGTTAATTTTAACTCCAAACTTTTGCGTTACAAAGTAAAAATTCGTTGGTAAATTAAGCAAAAAATTCATGTTTTTCTTTCTTTCGCCTTGGCAAACTTTAACTTACTCGATAATTTTAAATCATTCCTCCGTAAAGAATGGGTAACACCGAAAGAGATGTGCTTATTAACAGCTATTTCGGTTATTAAACGCACTAAATTATTAACGAATAATTATCTAACATTAAATAAAAAAAAAAAAAAAAAAAAAAAAAAAAAAAAGATCCAACGAGATCAATTGCATGAAGTCTTTTTCTAAAGCAAACCAAAGATATTCGGACCTCGCGAAATGTGAATATATTCACATAAACCAGGAATTGCGCCTCGAATCGAATCCTTTAGATTCGCCGAAGAGACGGCAGGAAAAAACCGCGGGAAAAGCAGTTGAAAGTATAAATAAGAAAAGGACGCGGGGGGAAAAGGAAATAACCGAGGAAAATCTTTAAAGTGAAACGCGTTTGCCTGTAAATTTATGAGAATAGAATGTTGGTAAATGAAAAATTTTTTCCGGCGGCGAAGATTTTACGCCCGGATTGCTGATAGAAGCAGATGCTGGTAAGCGCCCCCGAGATGAACGAAGACGATCCCGGATTCGGCCCGGGATGAGAATGAGAATCCCAACGGGAGGAAAATAATTTCTTTTTTGGGTCGTCGCATTTACCGCGCACAAAATGCTTCATTACCGGCTCCCGTTATATTTTTATTGCTTTCCGCTCAGCTCCGCATCTCCTCGTTTTGAGAATAACGCGGAGGTGCTGGAGGATGAGCTTCGGTAATGCCTGAAAATTCTGACTTTTCCCGTTTTAACGGCACAACTATTATTGATATAACGTTTTTCCGCAGTCGGAAAGTGAGATATTTCACTTTCGAGAACATTTGTCCACGACCTTAAATTGGGAACACAACAAAATGCTCCGTTCTTTTGCATTTTTTTTTCTTTACTGCTTACAAAAATGCTGTCCAAATCCGTTTACTGTTTGTTTTTTCCTAATATTGAGGACTGAGCTCCCGAAGGGTGAATGTCAGAATTGCTATGGGAAAATACGAATTCGAAGCAGAAATTAAAGTTGAGTCTATGAAAAAATCAGCACTGGAGATGCCGGTAACTGGCAAGCGAAGTAATCAAACAACTTTAGGGAAAACGTGCTTAATTTCTTACAATATGCGTATTTTAATTTTTTACGATACTACACACATGAAAAAATATATACTCCTTAGCAGAAGCATAAATGGACTGTTTCAATTTCTTTCTTGGTTTGTACAATTTCTATAAATTACCAAAAAACATTTTTGGCTCGCTGCAAATTAAGGGAACAAAAGTGAATAAAGAGAAACAACCGGTGTATCTGCCGTTTCGGCGTTTGAATTATTTATTACAGTGCAGAATCTTGAAATTTCAAATGATAAACATTCCACAAGAATATCCAATTAGATATACATTGATTCAATCCCTTCAGCTTTCGGCAAATAAGCTCTGTCCGCTAACGTTGGGCAGCAAGAAAAAAAATAATAAATACAACATGCAAAATGCATTGGAATTTATGGTTACTGTTTTACAGAAATTTTAATTTGGATAATGGCCTAGCAGTCTGGTGCTCTGGAAGAAATAAAAAAACCCACTTTTGAGGTTTTTACCTCTTTCTAAAGCGAATTTCGAGAACCTTCTCGCACGGGGAAAAGGAGGAAGCAGAAAAATTAAAAAAATCGCGCATCCTCAGCTTGGACCGTAAAATTCTGAAAGTTTACAGAAGTTTAGCGTCGGGACAGAAAGAGGTGGAAATACGATTTTCCGCATAGAAAAAAAAGAATATTATGATTCTGATATTTATTAAAAGTTTAATACGAAAAATAGTGAGAAATGCCGACCGGTAAAAGTCGAAATATTAGCGAAATTTTTTAAATGTATTTTCCCTTTTCGGGATGTTACTTTGCGTATTCGATGCTGGACATTTTCATGCCTGCGTGGAGAAATTCGAAAAGCTTGCCCGGAACTGAGCAAAGGGAAAAATCCGCAAAATTCGGCCGGGTCACGACTTAAAGACTTGTCGCGTTCCTCCACAATAAATCCGGGATTAGGCGAGAGCGTCGCAATCTTCATAACCATTTTAAAGGCCATTATTTCCCTTTTTCCTTTTTCAACGCTGCATGTAAAAGGCATGCAGGAAAGAAGAAGAAGGAAAAAATCTATCGCTAGCCCAATCCGTGAATTGTGCCTCAGAAAAAGAGAAAAATCCCGATTTGGATGCCAACATTTTTTGCCACCTCCCCTCCCCCAAGTTTTCGGCACGTTTTCAAACAATCCTGATTGCAAATTTTTTCCGGTTTTCCGCGGAAAATTTTACTCAAAAACCGTAATTCAATGTAATAAGAGGTAGTGTGGCAAGACAGTTTCGAAATAAAAAGGATCACGAATCTCGAACCTGGCCGCGTTTTCTCGTTCCTTTTTACTCACGAAGTTTTCCTGCTTTTTCGCGAAAAAAAATTTTGTCATCTTCCCAATGCAATTTTCCGGTGAATGCAATCGAAGTGGATGTCGTTACCTGCAACCACGGTGTCCGCCTGACTCAGCCGCATCAGAACGTGCTCTATGAGACCGACGTCTGTGCAGGCCTGCAGGTTTCGCACGCTCTTCCTCAATATCGCAATGAATACGCTCCATATTTCCGCCTGAAACGAAAATTTCGGAAAAATTAAAATTTTGGTATTTTAACATTGGTTTTAGCATTTTATCTCGCAGAAATTTAACCATTCATTAAGCATCCGTTGAAGATGATTTTAAATACGCGGACGAAACAAAGGCAGGGGAATCAAGTTTCCAACTAATGATCTCATAAATCATACGGAGTGAAACATCTTAAACCATTAAAAATCGGGCAAAACAACTTTTAATATTCGACTTAAAGGGCAATTACAAGAGGCAATAGCGAAAGAAATTATAATTTTATTTTATTTTATTTTTTTTTCCTTTAAATTAAACTCTCAGATGGTGGAGAAAACGGCATTAAAAACTTCTTCTTAACTTTCAGCAATAACGACTTTTCCAGCCGAAGGAAGCGGAAATTTTGACCACAAGATACCAAATATTTTCTTAAGCGATGCTTCTGGTGCAAACCGCTTCGGATGGTGCGCCCTCGACGATGAAGGAGTAAATCTTTCTTAGCGGTCTACCGATTTCTCCGTTGACATTCTTCTGCGCGTTTTTCCGCATTCACTTCCGAACGCCAAGAATATATCGTGGGCCTTAATTAAGGGATCATTTCATGTCTGACTGAATATTTATGCTTCAGTGGACTCTCTTCGCAATTCTTATCCTTTCCCTTCGCGAAACTCCAACAGCAGCATTTTAACCGCAATTTCTAGGATCCTGTGTTCCATAGGCGGAAATTTCAATTTCGTCAGAGTACAACGCAATTCTATTCATGCAACATTAGTTAATTTCGCTTTTTCCGTTGAACGAAACAAATCTTCTCACCTACTTCCAGTGCAAAATTCGGATCGCTGCATTTTACGCTGGTCGAACAAACAGTTTTTCGGGTGATGCAAGGCCCGGCGTCTGCGGGTAATTTTCCTCAAAGCACGAAGATTCGACCTGACATGGATACGGGAAGACAACTGGCGGCATTAACTTGATCATCGCAAAATTTTAAATCGGGAGAATTGAATCTCCTGGTAAAATTTATGAAAATATTCTCAAGAAATCGGATTTAGGTTTCTCCGCCGTGAATATTACGGTCGAGGCACCTCAATTTTCTATTGTAAGAAACTCGAGGTTCCATATTTCAACGTCGTGTAATAAAATAAAATTTCAAGGAGAGACCTCAGATTAAGGAAGCCGGTTATATTTTCATATTTTTTGGTCAAATTAATTCTCTCTAAGCTTCTAACTCATTTGCGAAAATGCAATGATGGTTTTTTGGACGCTTTGAGAAAATTAAGACGGGGAAAATAAAAAAGAGGAGTGAAATAAAACGGGGTTTTCGGAGAAAATGCTAAAGTAATCGGATTTGAAAAAGAATTTATTTCTTTTCGCAGGGGTCCTCAATCTCCCAGGGAAAATCTTCTTTTTCCACTGATTTCAACTTTATTTTGTGCCTTTCGAAAAAGGGAAACCAAAAAAAATTTGTTTCAATATCAACAGTGTATGTATTTAATCCTTACAAAATATTGTGTTTCTCAATAATCAATGATTAAGGTTCGTATCACTACAATTAACATATCCGTTTCAACATTTTAATTATTTAGCTGAAAAGATATTATAATGATTGTTAGATGTGTGAAATACTGGTGCAGTATGACAACTTATATAATAGCATACGTTTCATGTTAAAAAGAAACAAATGAGAATGACATTTTTATCTCATATCTCATTTCTAATATACTAATATAAATTATTATTTAAGCAATTGGCGAAACTATGATTATGTATCGTTTTTAAAATCTTGGACCGTTGGTTCTCAAGAAAAGCATGTTTTACACCCAAGAGAATTAATATAATAGTAGATGGTGCTCAATGATCACCTGACAAAAGAAATAAGCAGCTTTAAAAAAATATCGAACAGACATTAAAATGCAATCTTTAAAAATAAAAACTTGTTAAAATCTATAAAAACTGACATTCAAAAATTATAAGAATTTTTATGAAAATTATGATTAAAAAAAATTTGTTATTTATTATAAGTGTTTACATTTTCGAAATTTGGGTCTTCCTACAAATGCTTCTGAGCTGATAAATTCTGAGCCATTTTAGAAAAAAGATGAATATATTTAGACCTAAATTTATAAATGCATTTATTTTAATGCTGCATCAATTTAGATTTTAAAAAGAAAAAGCATGTTTAAATGCAAAATTTAAATGTTACAAGGAATGCATAAACACGTATGAAATCTTGATATACATTTCGCCAAATTCAATAATTGCTAGTTAGAATAAAATAAATGTATAAAATTTATACTGAGAACCCATTAAATTCTGGTATATTTAAAAATTCATTAAAAAAGTTTCTCTTTTTATCATGGAAATTCATTAAGAATTCATATTTCAATTGCGGTCTGAAATCCTAGAAATAAAAATGCATCAAAAATCTAAAAGTGGAGCTCGAGGGAATTTTAGTTGCATGCTGACGCAAAAAAAAAAGTTGTCAGTAATGTAAAATGCTGCAATACAAACACATAGAAAATACTGTGTGCTTAAATCATGTCCTTGTTCGAAATTGGTACGTGAAAAACATAATACTGGTAAAAATATACATTATAACTTTTGTATTGCTGCTCTTTCGGTCGACATGCAGACGTGGAAGGAACAAATAATTCACTCTTTTTTCATAATTTAAGATAACTGAAGTATCTTGGATTTCTTATTCTTACTTTTAACAAGTTTGTGTCGTCAAACACGCCTCTTTTTGTACATTCAAAAACCTTCATTACTGTAAACTTAGAACAAAAGTTTTTCCAATTAAAATTTTGCCGAAATCTTTCAGATGAAACGCGGCGCATCCTTCTCAAGTAATCCGATTCCAAAAGAGACAAACCCAATCGCTGATTCCCTATATTCATACTGGAGATTATCAGAGAAGATGGAGACGTGGAAGTGTCACGGAAAGGAAACGTGGGCTTAAACCCGAATCTCAAGTGTCATAAAAATGAGCCATTAGCTTGATCCGTTTAAGTGAGCGCCAGTTTATTCTTTCGTCTTACGCCCAAATCCAGCACTCGCATCAAATATTTTCCAAAATGCGAAAATATGCGTTTTCTGGATTATTTCCAGGTATATCAATCTAATATTTCACAAACTTCGAATATAATATTCAATAATCTCCGCCATAAATTTAATACAGAGATTTTCGGCATCGATCTGAATTATATGCGATTTACCATCAAATTGCTGATTTTTTTTGTTTCACCTGACGTGAAAAAATGGATTTTTTTTTTTAAATATAAAAAATAAATCATCGGCTCCGCCTTTCGGTCTACCTTAAAATTAAGGTTTAGTTTTGCTCAGTTAGCGTTTCTGATCGGCTTTGGAAACTTTATATATTTTATATTTTTTAATTATATGGAAACGGAAAAAATAACTTTTTAGATGACGCATTGAAATTTTGTGATAATCGATTTGAGATATTAAAATTTAAAATTTTTGCGATATTAAGATGTTCAAGATGTAAAATAATACAAAACCCAAATTACAAAAAGTTATAAAAAAATTTAACAGTAATAATCTACGATAAAATTTCTAATATCATTTGCAAAGTCGAAATGAGGAATTTATGTCAGGATAGATCAAAAAAATCGCTTTACGCAAAAAAATACTTCTAAAGGAAAAAATATTATTCTGGAAAATTTCATAGAGGAAGTATATTAACAATATAGAACATCGCTCTTCAGTTTTACCTATAATTGTAAAATGTTTTTTAAAACATTTATACAATTATAAAATATTGTCAATAAATTTTGTCAAGAAAGACAATTATTACTAACAATGCCATATGTAGCTAACTCATGGGGATAATTTTTCTGTTTTTTTAAGTAGAAATTCAATATTTATGCGTTTCCGATTATTCTAGCATAAATTTGACAAAATTTCGGTACAGGATTAAGGGACAGTTCTTAATAATCAATATTAATATTGCTCACGTCATAGCAAAAACCTTGCTGACAAGGTATATTTTACAGCAAAAAGTCAATAATTTCATTCGAAAAAATGAAAAAAAAAGAACTGCTTTTTTCCATTGTATTTGTTAGAAAAATTTTAAACATTTTTAAATTTTTATATTACGTAAATGAGGTTTAACAAAACTATAAAATTCGTAAGCAGAGCCTACGACTCTAGGTTTGTAACGTGTGATTTATTCGAAACCATGTCGATTTAATCAAATTATATGTATGTACATATTCAATACAACTTCATATATTCTTTTTTCAGTATTTTTAAGTTTTTGAGATGAATCACAAGAAATTGCAATACATAGTAAATAAAGTTAAAATTAAAAAAATTAAATAATAAAAATTTTATTCGGAGTGTTCAAATATGAACGGAGTATCAAGGTAAACTTTGGAAAATTGGACGCAATACTACGATGACGAAAAAGACATTTATTATTAAATATTCTCAATGATGTTTGTATACATGATAAAGAATTAATTACTCTCATTAGCTTTTATAATTCAAGTCTGGTGATACCGTTAAAATGTTTTTGTAGAAGTTAATAAATTAAGAAAAGAGTAATGTTAAGAAGGCTAAATCGACATTTTAAAGGTAAAAGAAAAAAAATCATAATTTTCGTCATATATTTTGTCCTTTATTTGATTTTCAAAGATCTTTAAATATTTTATAAGTCAAATAATATAAAAATTTTTAGTAGAAAGGGTTAATTCCACAACTCAATGATTTAACAATCAGGGGTTAATCCTGCCATTCACTGTGCAATTAATTGATAATAATTATCTAAAAATTTTGAATATTTTGAGCTCTCATATTTTTTTTTAAATATTTTAAATCACAACCATCATTACTTTCATTATTATTCTTGTAACATCAATTACAGTTTTTAATCTTTAATTATTTAAAAAACAGATACATTGTCATCAAATAATGTTTAATACTGTGGTAACTAATTATATGAAGCTCTTTATTTTTATTACTACTATTATTAATTATCCTTAAAATACAAAAAATTTATTTAAATGCGGTGAAATTTTAATTTTGACGAACCGAAGACAAAATTAGAACTGTATTAATATATGAAACAGATGGACAAAATTATGCAAGCCACAAGTTAAGAAAGTTATTGGTTTCCATATAATCCAAAACAGATTTTGTGTTCAACAGAATTGGATTTTCATAAACTCGGGTAATTTTAAAGTTAAAGAACAATTTAAGTTAATTGTTCGGTGGCGGTGTAAATGGTTCGAAAATTTTTCCAAGCCCTCAAAATAGAATATTTTTATTGAATAAGATAAAATTCGAGTGCATTGATTCAGAATAATAAACTTTCAGATTTACATCAAAATTTGCGACCATGAAGGGATCTTACAAATAAAAAATGCAGAAAAAAAATATTTTTATTTAATATTTCCTTCCGAGATTTTGCTAAACTTGAACATAAATTACCAAAAAGGAAGAATCTGGAACGGTTTCTGCATAGTTTTCGTACACCTTTCATTTTCCTCAATGCATTTTAACCTTAAAAAAACGGATGGAGGATGATAAAAAATGACTGGTCTTTTGATAGCAACTCGACTGGAATCCTCACAAAGATTCATGGAATATTTTTTTATTTTTTTAGAGTTTCACAAAGCCTTCTGCCCATATTTTCTCGCCTCACGAAAAAAGATGATAAATGAAAATTCTATCTTCGTCTCAGAAATCGTTATATTATTTGCCTCATAAAGCTAATATTTTTCTTCCATGCCATTTTGCACTTTTCAATACACCAATGAACAGATGTTATACATTTTGACAAAAGATTCTTAAATCGTTGTTATGCAAATTTTTCGAACCGTACAATTTTGCAGCACAAAAGCAAAAAAAAAGCCTTGTTTTACGATATAATCGATGAAATTCAAAACTTTTTTCAAAATCAATTAATGATTAAATGTTATTATGTTATTTTCTTTTACGGGCATAACTTCCCGTTTTTCCATAGCATCCACGTATTGTTTTTGGGAAAACTTTACTTGACTACCTGCTGGTTGTCATATGTCATTATGATAATGGCGTTTGGCATGATTTATGCTCATTCCGCAACCACATTTCCAACAGGGGTGGTGAATAGTCTCGCGGTGTTAGGCATTCTCCTGCTCAGCAAAAACCGAAAAGTTAACTCGTCTGCACTTTGCAGACGGGCTTTTCACCCCGGGATAATGTGAAGTTTCTTTAAAAAAAAAGTTGCTTTCCTTACGTCCATGAAATTAACTTAACTGCACATCTTAAATATTGTTGTTTGATATCCTTTGGTCTAAACACCGACACTGGTTCTGATTCCTTTATTTTTCGAGTTTTCTTAGTTGTGTCGGGACACAAGAATACAATGACAACCACGGTGTTCTCATTTCGGTCTCTACTGCAATATGTATCGGGCCTTGTGAGCTAGAGAACCGAAGAAAGGAAGAGTTCTAAAAAAAGATCATCTAATAGTTTTCACAACAAATTCGATCTCAGAAAAGATTTAATGCCAAACCACTAATTTGGTAATAATCCAATACTAATACCTGAAAAGGCGACAAAGCACTCCGAGAAATGCATTGTTTTTCGAGATGAGGTACAGCAATAGAGTAAACTATCTTTGTGCCTTGTAACTTAAATGTTATGAAAAAAAGGAGGATCCTCTTTTAGTGTGACCTTTGGGTACATTATTTTCTTAATTATTCCGTTCTTAGTAATCATACAAAATTCGTCCGTCTCCAATCTCAGATCTTCATATTTGAGAAGTCATAGATCAGCTCATCGGATAAATCTCCGTTTCGAGATCTTAGATCTCCGAGTGTACATCCAAATAACAAAACTACGTTGAGTCCTCGCCAACACGTTTAATGTTAAATGATTAGACGTCAAATATCATAGCCAGATTTTCCGCAGTCGAGCAGCATATTTGAAGTGAAGACTTGAATTTTTCGTTACTCGACTGTGCTCTTATTTTCAGATCTCTTCGGAGTTTAAATTCTGCATAATGCTCCTCCGATCTATCAGTTTTAAGAATATCTTCCCAACTTGTCACTTTTCTTTGAGAGTGCGAAACACTGGATACTTGGACAGCTCAAACTTCCTGTTTGTGGGCTTTCAAAAATTTGAATACTCCCATACTAAATTAAAAATTGACTTCAGAAAAAGAGCTTGGAAAATATCACTGAATGCACGTTTTCAAAATCCTAGGATGAAAACGAACCTAAAAATGCTGTAAGAAAGCCCTTTTTTTCATGCGAGAAGGTGCTTTTGGTATAACTCACAAGGATAGGCCTTTGTGCCGGATAACAGTTTCAGCAACAAGATAAGAGTTAATGAATCAAATTTGTTTTTAATTCGCCTTGGGCATCGAAAAATTGCGTTTATATATAATAATTATTGCTAATATAATAATTTTGTGCACTGCTACTCTTTTGCTTGTATCTTTCGTCCGACACTAATTGGCGACAACATAGCATATGAATAACAAACATGCAAATGAGGATCTTATAAATGATATTCAGGCAAAGTTATTGGTATGTAATTTTTTAATTTGGTTAACTCGTAGCTCCTCTGAGTAAAGAATGTTTGTGTTACCTAATCACTGTAGAAATGTTTCTCCTTTAATGTTTTCTGTGAAGGCTCGTATCAAATGTACGCCTATGAGGAAAATGCTTTTCATCAAAAGTTGTAAATAGTAAGTGGCGCCACGGCTGAAAAGTTGCGCTCAATCTAAGAGGGCTTCCTCACTTCTAGCACTTAAAAACAACATCCCTTTGCTTGTGAAAGGTATTCAGAGTAATAAGAAGCAAAGTTTTTAACAGTCTAAATGTCTCCGCATGAGACTAAGGGTCTCGTATTCCTTTTCAAGTATGCGTCGACATATCTGATTAAAGGTGAGGTGGCCAGTTAAAGGAATTATTTCTAAAGAGCACAAACACAAAAACAGTATATCAGATACTTATTATCTTAAATCCAAAGGAGACGACCGAAATACTTCTTCCTATCAGAAATTTATAATTTTTTCTTTGCTGTAATCTATGACAAGTATCTCATTACGAGAGTTATCATACCTAATATGTGATGAAAGATGCATTGCCTTCTTAGCTCTTGTAAGAGCCTATATCACTCCTTCTACGCTTTTCTAATATGTTCTTTTTTTTTCTGTCGGTCTTTTTCTGGTTCTTTTTCGAAGGCATTGCAGACATGATAGCTAGCAATTCGTCGTTTGCTCACTAAGATCAGATAATGCAGAATCCCGAAGCTGCTTATGTTTTCGGCACTGAATTCACTTTGGACCTCTTTTCTCGTTTTTTTTTTAATTTGAGTTTTAATTTTTCCAAGATGGATTAGCTTTGATGCCCATGGATAACACCTAATTCGGAAACTTAATATTGTCCGTTTAGCAGACTTTTTCGGAGCATTTGCTTTCGGGGCTCATGGATCGCCGTAAATCACTCTGATAGGTTTTCCCCCCGACTAAGCTGTTGCCAAATGTTTTCGATGTGGACGATGATTTCGACTTGATAGAACCTCCTTGAATGGGGATGCCAAATTTTTTCATCTAAAAATGGTGGTATAGACAGTGAACTGTTACATGGAACAAGAAGAGTTTTAGCAAATGTTAAAATGAATAAGATTAATGAAAATAACGAAGATGAACTTAGTATTGATGAAACAGTAATAAATAATAAAACAATATGTGATAATTGAGATCTTCATTTAATAATTGTTTTTAATCCTACTGGGGAAATATACTTTAAGTAATTCAGCTGATCTAACAATTTTCAATTTTATACATTTTCTATTGAAACTATCCACAAAAGATTAAGAAAAATCTCTTATTAATTAGTAAGGGGCAACTGAAATGAAATAGCTGCAATTAGTAAAACTAATCAAATAATCAGTGAACTAATAATAATAAATCCAATGTCTGGGCATTTTATTAAGTTCGCCAAATTGTCCACGTCATTCGTAAATAGCAGATCAGCGTATGAGACGAGACAATCGAGAAAAAGTTATTTGCGGAGAGATGTTTTTTTTGTAATAAAAAAAAAGAAAAAACTTATACTGAGTAATAATACTATGGATCGTGAGTGTGTTGCGATAAAAAATTCCCAATCCACGTAAGAAACGAAATATTTTGAGCATAAAAGTGCAGCCTTAATGTTAGTATAAACATAACTTGAAAACTTAATTACGTTAATGCATGCAAGAAATTCAAATAGTTTTAATTTCTCTTAAAAGTAATCTTAAA
Source organism: Ricinus marginatus (assembly GCA_028565995.1). Taxonomy (NCBI): domain Eukaryota; kingdom Metazoa; phylum Arthropoda; class Insecta; order Psocodea; family Ricinidae; genus Ricinus; species Ricinus marginatus. Next base: position 3,144,656 of record JAOWBB010000002.1, read on the forward strand.
CCAAAAAAAAAAAAAAAAAAAAAATTATAAGATATATAAAATGAATTTAAAAAAAAAATTGCATTAATTTTCACTTGAGAAAAAGGCAAAAGAGAAAATCAGCAATGAAATGTCATATTCAGTCAAACTTCCTCAGAAATTTGCTAATATCAGCTTTCCATTACTTTTTCAAGACCAAAAATCAATATTAAAAAAAAATCTGATTTTTTTTTAAAAAGAAATCTTGAAGAAATAATGAAATTTGTTGTGTATATACGATGACAAAATTTTAAAAATAGAGCACAGATAAAAGTGAATAAGTTCTTGGAAAACTCACTTGGAAAATCCAGAAAGCTATTTTACGGACTGATATATGGAAGCAAAGAATTTCGAAAGAATAAGAAGTACTGTAAAACGCACTTTGACATAAAAAGGAAAAAAGAGAGTGTACTGTTTTACATGTAGAAAAATTTAATTTTTTCATTACCTCTGATAAACGAAGAAGATATCAAAAGACAAGCATAAAGAAACATGAGAGGAAAACTTTCAGCGTAAACGTTAAATTATCATTCTAACCAAGAAGTGCTATGCTTCGAACACCCGGGGGAAATATCTTAATTTCAACATGCAAAACTTTGTAAAAATCAATATTCAACGGAGTTATAACCACAAAAAATTAATGGAAACGTATTTTATCTGCTTTTGCGAGAGGGAGGTAACTCACTTTATTAATTCAAAAGCGATTAATTTGGTAAAAATATCTTGAGAGCGAAAAGCTCAAGAAAAAAAAGTCGGATCTGACTGAAAATCGGTTTACAACTGTTTCAGTATTTTTTTTTTGGGTCTAACTGCATAAAAGAGATTGATGAAAATACAAAAGGTGTGAGAAGCTTTTGAAATTAAAATGGGTACCTTGAGTTACAAAAAAAAAAAAGGAGCGGTACGATACCAACCTGTACCAAAAGTAGAAAAGAAAAAAACCATTACAACGTGAAAATTCGCCTTTAAAAGGATAAAAAAGCTCTTCACACGAAATGATAATTCGTCCTATTTATATGCTTTTCATCTGCTTCTATGTAATAAATCCAGCAGATTAACATCCCACTTGTATTTTCCTGCCGACGATACAGAATGTAACATCCTTCATGGTGTGTCTAAATCGTGTCTTTAAAAATTGTTGATCTTTCGGATACATTGCGGCACCTAAAGCAAGAATACCACTTAATCATTTCTCCCATAGGCAGACACGAAATTTCTCTCTTTTAAAAATTAGCTCAACCTAGAAACATTATTATTATTATTTTTTTATAAAAAAAATTCCAAACTAACGCTGAAATGCGTAATTGGTCCAAAAACCTTTTCGTAAATTAAGAGGCTGGAAAAACACGATGAAGTGAGATGAATTTCGGAGATGCAGAAAAAAGGAGTCAGGAAATACCTCGATGAGAACCATGTGCTTCGGAGGAGAACGTAAGAGTGATTTGAAAGATTAAAAATCCATTTTCAGTTTGAAAAAAAAAAAAAAACCTGAAAGCGGGAATGCAGAACTTTTGGCTGCAAATTCGAATGGGAGCCAGACGGGTTGGCAATGGATTGCAATGTCGGGTCGAACTGATAAAGGAGAAAAAAATTTTTCCTGTTATGCTATCTTTATTCAGCTGTTTGCTTATTATAGCGACGCAGCAGAAAAAGGAGTATGCAATTTATTTGAGATTCTTCAACGCCCAAAGCTACAGAAAAAATAGTTTGGTTACAATTAATTCGGTTGTCCTGACTGCTTTCGCATTTCTTCTGCATTACCGAAAGTACTCCACATAATTCGAATTTTGATTAAATGTTAACTCCACGATTCGATAGCACTTCATTCAAAAACTCGACAAGAGCACATGATGAACAGCATTGTTTCATTTATCGGTATTAGCAAAATGAAGAGATTTTTTTCTCACTCTGTGACTTTGACACTATTACTTTATTAATTTTCGTGTTCGCCGAAAAAATATGCCGCTTGACCCATAAAATGTTAATATGGATTGCTTCAATTTTTTTTCTTCAATTTTATATCGGTTGTAATTATATTCGCGGTTATACTGCGAAATAAATTGCACTTAAATATAAGCACGTTTTATTCCTTTCCTTTACATTCCTGTATTTGGATAATTAAATCGATAACCGAACAATTTAAATCGCCAAAAATATCTATGCAAATGGTGTCCGATTAAATCGATGGATTAGTCTGCGAAATGGATTATTTAAGTTGCAGATATGAACCATAAATATGAGCTTCGAACGTATTAATTTATTTTCGCGCCTCTCACCTACACTGAACTTAAAATCGAATTTCTCGTTAAATAAATAAATCAAAATTTTCGGAACGTTGGCGGTCCTGAAACTTTGTGGATCCATGAAAGTAAGGGTTGAGAGTTACAAGTGTCAATGATAGCGGTCGAGAGCAAAGAATTTGCATTGCAAATATTTGGGTCAACGGAGAAAAAAAACTTTTGCGGTTCGTGGTGGACACGAAATGTAAAGCTTAAATAATGATAAATAAATGTTGGAAAAAACATATGAAAAATTCTAATTTTCGGCAAACTTCGCGTTTGCCAGTCAAAATGGAACAAGCGATGAACGCTTATACCGCAGCTTCATTTCAACATTAAGATATTTATCAGGAATTTTCCTTTTCCTCCGCAAAGCTAAATGCTTCTCAAGTATTTTTGGCAATCTAAAGACTTGCTCTTATAATAAAAATAATATTCGATGAAACATTCACAGATGAAGGATGATGATCATGATGATGACGATGATGATGATGATGGTAATTCCTGAATTTCAAATACTTTTCCATGAAAATCTCTCAGCATTGGGATAAAATGAAAGTTCCTGCGCCTTTATCAGTCAAATCCTTCAGAGATGTCTAATGAATTATAAATATTTATGAAAATTTGAAACTAATAAGCTGATTGCTTTAAAAATTATTCAGACATCGTATTTAACGTAAAATAAGTGCTTATAAAACGTGTTTGATGTAAATAATATATTAATGCCTGCGAATGACAAATGTAGAATCAAATTAATTTCAAAAGAGCATTAGACTGAACGAAATTCAGAGAAGAAAAAGAATGAAACTTTGGCTAACTGAATGAATAAGAATCGCACTTGCTGAAGTTAAAAAAAAAATTTTGATAGACCCTGGAACGAAACATTCATACTGAAAGACGAAAGGTAAAATTGAAAGACTGAGAATATCTAATAAACTTCCTGTTTGGCTAAATTAAATTTAAAATTTTACATAAAAATAAAACCTCAAAAAACTCAAAAGAAAAAAGCCTTATGCACCGTCTGCAATACGGCAAAATGACTAAACTTCGGCCTCGAGAAATGTGCATTAAGAAATCAATATGTACAATATGCTGCAGCTCAATAATAATAAAAAAAATTCATTGTTTGGAACCCGTGATGTACACTGTAAGATAATTTATATTATATTAAATTATAAAATGAAAAACTTTTTAGCTTGGCTGACTCGTAATATAAAAACTGTAATATTAAGCAACATACGGAAAATAAACCATTATGAAAACATGAAAACAGGAAGGTGTTAGAAACGAGAAAGTTATACGTTTCTGAATATTTATATTTATATAATCTTCCCACTTTTTTTCTCCCTCTACCAAAAAATGTGGACATCTTTGATAGGGTTTTTCAGTGCAATTTTTTTGCAAATTTTTTTTTAGATGTACATCTAAGATTAAGTGACAACATAGACTTAACAAGGCAATAAAAACCGTTTAATTTTATCGCGCATTCAAAAATGATTTTTTTTTTTGTGCATTAAAACATAAATTTGAGCTTTTATTTGGGAAAGAAAAAGGAAGCTTAAATTATTGGCTCATAGATGTGAAAACTCGATTTATTCTTCAATAAAGAGAAATTGTCAGCATTCTGTCGGGTGTAAGTATAATTTATTTAATGTTATATAACAGAGAAAACACAAGACAGATTTATTTCTATATATTTTATTTAAATATACTGTTAACAGTGAAAATGATTTTACAAATCTTATTTTTACTCACTCGATTATAAATAAATACTTTCCAC
>JAOWBB010000002.1:3148832-3215384 GCA_028565995.1 Ricinus marginatus
GGGGGGGGCGCTTTAACGATTTGACTTCGACACTGCTATCCATGCTGACCCAATCACCGCGAGGACTCCCGGAAATTTCCCCTCGAAAAAAAAAATTTCAACTGAGTTTGACATTTACTATGACACAATTATTACTATATATAATTTTATTAATGTTTAATTATTAATATTATAACATTAGTGAGACGTTAAAAAGGTAATACTGTTAAAATAAGTAAAAACGCAAATAAGTTTATTTAACAAAAAAATTAAAAATGTTCGGTTTTTGGCATCGTCTTTTAGGTTTGGTAAAAATATTCATTTTGAAAACAGTGAAATTTAATTCTATTATTATAATATTCATATATTAAGATGGAAAAAGTACTTTTTTACATGCCTTTTGCATGGATAATTTGGGCTTTCTAAAGAAATATTCTATCAAAAAATATTTTACATAGACTTCATTTCTAGGCAATATTGTAATCCATTTTTGGTTTTCGGATCAGCATGTCAATAATACATATTTTTTTGAAAAAATCTATCCTTCTACATTTCCTTCCGCAAATTTCCGTTTCATATATTCGAATTACAACATTTGGTCCGCCACCTGAAAAATTTTTTTCCGATGTTTTCCAGATTTCATTCTCAATTACTTTTTGAATCTACTTCGATAAATGATTTCATAATGTAAGCATTATTCTTGTTCGATATCGTCTTAATGATCAACCCTTAACTTTAGATCATTAAATATTCTGAGATGAAGTTATCCGATCTCTTTCTACAATTTTCCTTTTTTTTTCTTGTACATCATAATGATTTTTTAATATTTCGGCAATTCAACATAAGAAACTGTCGGATTTATAAATCGTGCTTTTAGAAAATCTTTTAACATTATAATATTTATAAAAATCAATCCTATATTTAAAACTATTCCAAATAAATTATGCAATGTACTCTCAACTTTAGAAAAATAACTATCGAAATTCATTGAAACTACTAATGAAAAAGAATAAAATATTTTTCTCATAAAATCAATATACAGATTAAAAAGGATAATTTCAAATTTTGAAAATGAGCCCTCAATCCAGTTTCATAAAATTTTTCTTCAGCTTTTCCAAGCAAGGTTTTAAATAACTTCCTCTTGTAATATGGGTAGTAGATTTGGCTTTCAATCTATTACTATTATCAGTTTAAATCTAGTTATTAAACATATCTAATCAAGACTAATTTAATTCAACGATAAAGACTTTTAATTTTATATAATTGAAAAGCAAAATTGGAAGTTTCATAATTATATTATTACTGTAATTACTATAAATATTATCTTAAAATTCATAAATGTAATTTACGATATATTATAAAGCAATATATCTTTCCTCTTAAACGAGTTATCAGTTATTATACAAGAAAATATAGAGATGAAAGCAAAATATTTATGTAAAGATTCTCAGTTCAAAAGTAGGTTTTTGTAACAATTTATCCATTTCTTCTGCTTTCTATTATATTCGGGAGAGTTTCTTCGTTCTGTGGATCAAAAAAAAAACTTCAATTCTTAGGCTGTTCTCTTTAAAAAACCAACCGTAGGCTAAGAATTAACTGAGATTTACCCATAGAATACTCTATTTTCTATCATGCATAATTTAGAAAGCAAAAGTAAAATTATAAACTTATAAATATTTGGGACTCTTGAAGATTAAAATCATGGATAATCTTATTTGAAAGTATTTTAACTTTATCTTGTTATTAAATCACTCATTTAATTTTAAACTGGGAAATCATTATTTAGAGTAGCACATTATTTTCAATATGCATGCATCATATAAAATTCACCTGTGGACAGTAATGGTTAAAAGAGAAAAAATACTCTCTACATATTCTTTTGAAGCTGAATGAAAAAAATATATGCCAGAAAGAAATTAAAAATTCTGATCAAGTTAATTAGAAACTTATTGGCACAAAAAAATAACATGCAACTCATTTGGTTTGAGAAGGAATAAAACTCATTTGGAAGGAAGAATAAAATATCAAAAATGATCAGTATAATTTCATCTACGATCATGCTATACTGTTATAGATTTTTTCCAAAAAATGCTTTCAAAAATTGTTTTCTTATATTTAAGGTAAAATTGCTTTACCTTAAAACTTTGGAAAAAAATTTTTAACTTTCTTTACTTTGCTTTTTGAATATTTTAATAAAAAAAAATGTTGAAAAATTAGAAACCTTATTCCAATTCTCCACTTATATTTGTACTCGTGTACTCGTTTAAAAAGCTATTTTACTTTGTACTTTGAAATGTAAACGTAAAATCTTTCAAAGTATTTATTATTCAAACGAATGAATCAATTGCATTGTGAGACAAAAATATGGCAATGTAATAAATATTTTGAAAAAGTGAAAAAGTTATTTATAATGAAATATGATAGCAATAAAAATCTTTTTTTTTAAGAATCTCAGGCTATAAGATCCTTTCCAATATAAAAAACGAGATATATATAAAAAATTAACTAAGAGAAAAACTACATATTTCCATATATATATATATATATTTTTAATAACTAAATATATATGTAAACTTACATATGTATTTGTCGAAGTGTAAATATATATACATAAAAATAAACATTTTTTTTCTCAAAGTTTTTAGATAGCTTTCCGCGAAACTATAAAATTTAAAAATGTTGGAAATTTCATAAGTTATTTCGTGTATTAATGAAAATTAGATTTGATTGTATGAAAGAAGCATTTAGTTACATTTTAAAATGTGTACATTAAAAATTTTTCTTAAAGATCATTCTTTTTTACTAACTGCAAAAAGCACAAGGTATTTTCAGCTAATACCTAAAAAAATTTTAATCAGCTGATTTATTAAAACACACTTTTTATCTTTAACAATACAATGCTTTAGGTATAAATCTGAAAGTGACATTGAATGTTAAAGATAAAAATATAAAATACCAAATAATAAAATGGAATCCTTCAGCAATTTATCAAAATTAAATTTTAAAACTGCTGCAAAAAATGTTGATGGTTCGGCATCAGCAGATAAATAAGCCATACAGCATAGTGATTAATAATTAATTGAAAAACGGTCGTTTTGTCGAAATTTACATTTTTCCCTATATACATCCCTTATTCAAATACTTTATATGTGTTTATTAATTAAATTCATTAAAGTTTAGTACTTAACAAAATGTTTCATGTTATTGTAATAACAATGGTTCCGGGAAACAGTTTATGAAAATCGATTTTGTAAATCGCTTTGGGGATTAATGAACATTAAAACTATAATAAGCTGTAAGTTTTGCATGTAATTAATAACACTCAACAGTGTTTAATATATTTAACCAATAAAATCCTGTTACTGTAAATAAACACTGGTACTTTTGATTCAACTCATCACAACATAATCTTGTTTATATGGCAGTTCTTTAATGCAAAATGCTTCTAGGTAATGATCATTAAATGCATTAAAAAACAATTAAATATGCATCGAAAATTTATTCTTTGATTTTTGAATTACAATTGACAAATTTTTTCACTAGTCAGCAGTTAAATAGGACAAACGAAATTTGTTAAAGCCAAATAAAAATTTTATTTTTGTTTATTTATTGACGCTGACAAACTACTAATTTATGATATTTTACCGATATGGAACTAGATTCATGAATTCCAATTGAATTATTTTTTTTTTTATTTTTGGCATTCTGAAGTATAATTTTTAAAATTTTTAATAATTTTGAATTTAGACTGTTAAAATTAAACTCGTAATTTTGAAAATTTATTTAACGTAACAAAAATTTATTTTCCAAAGATTCGGAAAAAGGCAAATTGCCGGTCCCTGTCTTTTGATTCAAAAACTGAGACATGATGAAAATTTTAGAATGTCGCAATTTATTAAATTCCTCTTCGTTTTATTCAGGGACAAAATAAGAAAGGATGAAACATTTCTTCAGCGGAAATTTAAACTCTGCTCAAAAGGTATTGGAAGTTCCCAAAATTAATGCTTAGAACGCACAAGACTTGCCGGTGGGTTTAAGTAAAACTTTTCTTTTTCTTCATAATTTTTAAAAATAGATAATGCTTAAATGAGACTTTTTTTATTAACTTTTTCTCTCGCTACTTTAAAATAGCACTGGGTGGCAAAAAATTAACTGACACATATGAAATTCGACGCTGAAAAAATTTATATTTAACGAAAACGGAGCTGAAAAAATTTTTTCCTTAAAGCGTTCTTTCCTCTTTCTTACAGCATAGCTAAAGAAAACACCAGAATTCATGACAAATATTTTGAATTATTTGTAGTTTAACCATTTCAAGGCATTTAGTATAATGCGCACAAAAAATCGAAATCCAAATTTTCAGAAAAAATTATTTACAATTAGTTATTTGGGCTTATAGTTGCCGATCAGAATATGCTTCAGAAATTACTGATCATACGAATATTTATTCATTTAAAAAAATATCTTTTAAAATCTAATTATAAACTTTAAAAAGGGTCATATCAAGAAAGCAAGATTGTTTGAGAAATGTAATAAACTAAACGGGAATAAGCAAGAAAGAATATTAATTATATTGTTATCATCAACGTAATAAATAACCTATAAAAGTGGAGTCAATTGAGATTAATTAAGTATAATTAGAGGGTCACAATGAAGAACTTGCATAAATTGAGAATATATGCTAACTTTTATTGGCGAGAATTGAACTTTAAACAATTAAGAGTAAGAAACATGGAAAGGCCGTGATAACCACTGATGAGAATGTTACACAATAAACTATATAAAGGTCTGTGAGCTAAAAACTAAAACGAAATTTCAAAACAATCCATGCACTTTAAATGTGACACTTAAGAGGAAAACCTAAGTTCTTTAACTGAAGTAAAATCAGCCCTTTAACAACGGAATCTGAGACAAATATTTCCTGGACACCTCAATTTTATCCATAAAAAATCTTTCATAGACTTTTAGTAATTTTCACTCTGTAATGATTATAAAGATACCTTATAAGAAAATATAGAAATAATTTTGAATCCCTATTTGTATTCAAAAATATCACCTAAAGTTATAAATTCCACTCTATTAAATGGAAAATTATCTTTACAATATCAAATCCCCACATAATTGTCTCTTAATGTATTCCGTCAAATTTTTTTATAGTTTCTAAATCCACCTAAATGCTATATTAAAAATTTTTAAAATTTCTTTCGTAAAGTAAAATTTTATTTGCAATAAATTCAAATTCATACACGGTCAAATTCATACCGTCTTGCTGAATAAAAATAACAAATTTAATTTACTTTAAATATTATTTTTTTCTTATTTGTTAACATATAGGTCTTTTTGACTATTTTTATTTAAATAATTTATTCCTTAATTAATAAGTCTGCTATCTAAAAATAATACAATCTTAACATTAAATGGAAGCTTACAATCTATAAAATATAATTTTAAACATTTAAATGGAAAAAGTAAACAACCTAATCATTGATAAAAGAATTATTTGTTCAAATAATAATAAAATACTAACTATCTTTAATATATATATAAAAGAATACAGAAAAGAAACGATCATGTTCTCATATGATGACTGGAAAATACGAAATTCATTTTCATATATTTCCATACACGTTTAAAATTTTTCTTTCAGTGCGAACCAAGTTTAATTCTTTTTGATCAAATCAAGAATTTCACTCTTCGATATGTTTTTAAATATTATAATAAATAATTTTTGCTTTTTAAAAAAATATGTCCCAAATTTCTTTCAGTGTATCCTGATCAAGCAAAGAAATTATAAAGAAAAGAGAACTTAAAGTATTATAGCTTCTATTAATTACCTATCTCAGAATTCGGGTTATAAATCGTTAGAAATCAAAATAACAGTAAAATACATCATACAACAGCAGCAGCTCTCTTTTAGTTGATTTTCTAGTTAGAAACAGGTACTGTAAATTAATATTAATCTGACCGTTCTAAACATCAAATGAAACATTTATTTCACTCACATTTCATTTATGAACACTCAAGAAAAGTATCTCTTTTTGTCGTTTTCTCAATGCTGTCAATATCAGAATTTTAACAGACGATAAAATTTATATTTTTTGAAGTACTAAAAGAAATATAAAAAAAAAATTATTGAATTTATTCGTTTTCCTTGAATAGAAGTTTTAAGACGTTCTTTTTAAATATTTTACTATATATTTTATCTAATTAAATATTTTACTATCTATCGCAAAACTTTCCTCTCTAGCGTTCGTTACTATTTAATTTTTAAATTAATTTTATATTTACGAAACACTCACAGCTTGCTTCACAATTAAAAGAAAAAAAATGCGCAAAGCTTAGAATCAGAAGTCTTTTCCGATTTGCATTAAGTCTTTTCCATCAGAAGCTTTATATATTTTCATTTCCACCTAAATGGAAAAATGACAACATATTTTATAAATAATAGTCATGTGAAAAAGGTTTTGAGGATGTTTTAGAAATTTTGTAACGTTTTGACTCCGCGGATTTCAAAATTCTGTTGCTCGGATAAACATTTCAGAGAGACAAAATAAATCCCTATTTTCCTGTTTTCAAAGAGAACGATATCTAAAATTCTAACACAATGCCCGATAAATTTCAAGTGTTTTAATCATCTTTTTCAAATAATATGAAGTCTTTTTCCCTATTAGTATTCACAATATTTTCAGCAAGTCTTTTTATCACATTCTGTATTATTTTCTATTTTTGTAATCTTTAGTGACATTGTAATATGAGTAATTTACAGGGAAGTAATTGGCATAAATAAATGCAGTACTTTATTTTGATGAACGACCGAGAAAAGCTGGAGTTGTCATTTATTAATGTAATGTAAGAAGCTTTAATAATTTAACTAAACAGGTTGAGTTAGAAATAAAAAAGGATCTAATATAAGTTCAGTTGCATAAAAAAATTAATTTTTCTCAATTTTTTTCAAATAAAAAAGAATACATTGAGGACAGATACATATAGTATTTAAATAAAATACAAATCGAAAGAAAACCCCTTGGAATCTAATCCCTTCATCATTAAATATTTCCAGCACTTGTGGAAATTTACTTTTTCATTAAGGATATCTTTTAATAAAAGCTTACACGGTTATAATTTATAATTTTAAAAATTAATTTTCAGCGATTCGCTGACACTTATTAAAAAACAACATAATGAAAAATTTCAATAAATGTAATGTTGTTGAAATGAAAAAATATAATGTTTAAGCTTCGCCAGAAGTCGCTAAATATGAAAAGCAATAAAAAATAAAGTCAAAATATGAAATGAAACGGTTTCAAACTGCTCTGAATGAATCAACAGTAAAATAACTTATTTTCAGTTTCATTAATAGAAAGTTGCAAATGAAGAACTTTTATGTGACGTTCATCTAATGAAAAAGTAGCATCAAAAATGAAAAAATTCAGATACCATTTTTATCCAATTTCCACAGTTATGAATCTTCCGAGGTTGCCCCGAATTTTATTAAAAATTATACCGAGTTTGAAACAGAGTAAAAGATGAATCGGGAATGCCACAAAAATATGAATTCTGAAACCTTAAATAATCAAGAAATCGCAGTGTTTTTTGAAATAGAAGGAGTCATTCGGTAAGCGACGGTACGATGAGAGGAAACGTCAAATTAAAGAACAGGATCAATTTTTATTACTGCCTTAAGTTTATAAAACAATTTGCATTTGCTTATTGCTGACTTTTTTTTCGTAAATTCGATGATAAAACAATTTCCTTCAAAATTAAAAGCACGGGAAATAAGCAGAAAAAAAGCACCAAGGAAAAAACGTTAAGTTTTTCCCTAAAAAATAAGGAAAACCACGATATGAAATCCATTCTTTTGCTGCGAAATCTTTTTCCTTTTATTTTTTTTTTTTTCATTTTTTTTTATTTTTTTAGTATAACGAAATTGCACCTCTGCTGTAGTAAAAAAACGAAAAGAGGCAAAATAATATTAACCTTCTTATTTATCTACTTTAATTTTTCTCATTAATTATATATTTAGCCTGGCAAACTTATTTTCACTTGAAAAATTAAAGAAAACTTTACAATGAGAGAAAAAAAATAAATTTTCGGGAAAATCTTTTTTTGAAGTATCTTGCACCCTGGGATGTTCGGAATTCGAAAATCGGTTTTACATTAAAACTTTTCGAAAAAAAAAGTCAAAAAAAAATTTTCACAAAAATCACAATCTGTGGATATTTCCCTGACAACTCCCGAAACCGAATATGACGTTAATTGGAAGCGTTGGAAGCGTTGAATGTTAAGATAGATAAAAGGGAAAAACCGCACTTTAAAATTTCAATTAAACATTATTTACATGTTTCCGACATAAGACGCAGCATCACAAACTATTAACGGAAAATCTACCGTACGAAAATAGTTTCAATCAACACTTATACCCGATATCGCACGTTCCATTAACACTTTCTGATACGTTTACAAATTAAAAGTTAATTCGCTTTTCTTAAGAGGAAAAATTGCTTATCCATTTTTTCTTTCTCCCCAGCGTGTCACTTATTAAAATTGATGGCTGAAACTTTTTTCCCCCGCTTCGAAGTGCCGGGAAAAAATAAAAGTAACTGATCGCGCCTTTCTGGAAAAAAAAAAAATTAAAGCCCGCGTAATGAAAGCAGAAAAATTTATTCCACACACAACATTCCGAAAAAATCGGAGCTCGGTGGAAAACGCAGCGATAAGGCAGGGCGATTGCGAACACTGACGGAAAATTCTCATCTTCCAACAAGAGTTTGAAGTTGCCATGGTAACCCACGGGAGAAACATCAGAGCTCGTAAAAACGAGGTTAGTGGGACCAGATCGCAATAATGGACAAAAGGAAAGTTTTTGGCATGGTAAGTGCGACTCACGCAGTCTTTATCTTATTAAAATGGACGTGGCCGCATCCGGACCGTTCATAGATTTTTTTTAAAAAAAAAAAAAAAAAAAAAAAAAAAAAAATTTGCTCGAAAACTTGACCCCCAACAAAAAAAATTGTTTAAATATGACCCGAGTTACAAAGACACTTCTTTAGATTTAACAACAGTTAAAAAACTTATTTTATTAATCCTCGAACAAGGAAAAACCGTTCGGGAAAAATCATTTACCTTTCGCACTTCAATTTTCCATAATAGATTCGATGGCATTTGATAATAACTAATTCCGGTAATGTTTTAAACACGTACGTCATTTAATGTAAAAGTTGGGTAAATAAGCTAATAAAACTGAAGTTCATAACTCTGAGATAAAACTCTAAGTGACAGGGCGTGTTGATGCACTCTCTTTTTAACCAGATTGTAATAGAGATTCCAGAAGTTTCCTCTTTTTTAACAAACTGAAAAAAAAAAAAGTTTGTTTCCAGAATCATGGTTGTAAATAATCAAGACTTCAGAAATGGAAGAAAGTTGCACAAAAGTTTAGATAATTTATTCATTACCAAGCCAAATTCGAAGCTTGAGGCAACAGCAATCAGGATAATATCATTCACGAAGCAAAAAGAATAGAAAGCCCAACCAATCAAGATATAAACCGATCTCTCATCAAACGAGCTGAACATTAATGTCAAGGTGCAATTTGACTATCAAAATCGGAGTGTTAAGCGCTTTTAAATGTTTTATTTTGATATATTAAACTTCCAGATCTTATTATTTGGCTTCTTGAGAAGAAGTATGTTTTAGAGTGATTGAAATTAAACTCGACTTCCTTGATTTTTAATATGAAAGAAGAAGAAAATATTTTTTATCTCTGTAAACTGTTCGCTAGCTTCTTTTCGGATAATGAAACACTAATGAAAAGCAAATCAATTTTATCGCAGTATAACATTCGCAATGTAATAAACGAATAATTAAAATTTCTCAGCTTGACAATTTTATTAAACATAAACAGGTCCTGTCTAACTTATCTATTTAACGTTATGCCAAAGTTAAACGATCAAGTAAATCAATATTCCGATTATTGTCACGAAATATTTTAAAAAATTATTAAAGATTTTTTTTATAAGAATAATCAAAATCGCTTCTGTATTACAATGTCGGGTTTGTTTCAATAGTCAACATGAAAAAGGTTGGAACGAATTTATTTTACATTGTGATACGGATTGGTTGCATGGAACCTTTTCGATAACGCGGTACTAAAACAAAAGGACATAAAGTCTGGATGTAAAAATCATTTCCAACCAAAAAAAATTTAGTCTTTAGAACCTTCCAGGTTTTGAAAGCTAAATCAAAAGCCAAACACGCAGTGAAATGTCTTATCCTCATGAACTTTATATTAAAAAATAATTTTCAAATTTTACTATGGAACGTTTGAGAAACACTTAAATAATCTTAAGCGAATGCTTTAACCTGAAATCGAAGTATTCTTTACATTTAGTACAACACATGCTGAAAATTGACTCTGTGCTTAATACGCCCTTAATACATCATTATATGAAAAATAGATTTCTATTACATACTGAATTAATCGTTTCAATACATCTTACGTGTATCTCGACTTCGCAGCAGGATTAGTTGTTCAAATATTACATTGAAGTATGACGTTTTCAGTTTCTTTTTATTAAAAAGACATCGTTAGTAACTGATATTCCTCCGAGAAAATTTACTTTCTGACTACATAAATTAACTAAAGTATTCTCTGAGAATTGCTGGGTTTTACGATAATTTTGTGACTTCACTGAATATATTTATAAATTATATATTGGTTAATTAACATATCTAGTTAATGGAGGTGTAAAGTGCTTAAACTATTTATCATCAAGAATTTAGTAACTTGTATTTTTCACTGCAAAATATTCTGCGTTATCAGTCGGCAGAGCTCCGCTTGTCACCTTACGCCTCTCCAGTTTTATATTCCAAAATTCTCTGCCACCAAAACTTTGTCAAATCATTTAAGTTTTCAAATCACCAAAATTGCTAAATTCGAACCAAACGCTAAATCATCGGACCTGGATCCATTTGAAGACAATACTGTCTTACAGCGACATCCAAATATATTAATGAAAATATCGATAATTTGTTAGCTTCAGCAAAAACATTTTAATAGCTAACTTTTACAAATTTTACAAATTCTTTTGCAAAGTGGGAGGAACAGTACAGAAAAAAAGTATAAGAGTAAAAAAAAAAAAAAAAAGACCAAAGAAGCATAAAATTTTCTCTGTTAAGCAAAATCCGTAATTTGATAGGATCGTCTTACGAAATCTGAACTTCAGATTATTAGAACTAGATGACATGATTTTCATTTTACGAACTCTACGGTAGGAAGCTGTTTCATTTTCATTGTTAGTCGATCGATTCAACAAAAATAATTCTCAATTTTCAATCAGTTACCCATATATCGGAATATTCTATCGTCATGCGTATTTCAAACATTCTTCTTTCTTACACTTATAGAAGCGGAAAAAGCTAAATCTTGCATAAAGTTGATCGGTGAACTAAAGTTCAACTTCATCGAAAATCTATTTTGTACTTAAGATTTCCTCAAAAATGATTTTGCTTGGTAGTGAAATTAGGCTGCGATTAGATGTTGATGTAACGTAAAAGTACCAAAAATTCAATTCATACAACATTAGTTTTTTGAACTTAATTATAACATATTAACGGCTGATTCGTATACGTAACTATGAAAGTGAAAAAAAAGTATACCTTTAATTTTCTAATCTATTGTAAAAACTAAATATTTCTACCAGGCAAAAAATTCAATTAAATCATTAAAAATCTTATACAATTTCACAGAGTGTAAAATAATTTATTTAATTGCATATGAATGAAAGTAAAGAATTTTTTATAGTTCCTCCGAGATTCGAGAAGGACAATTTGTTAAACAACCCAATCGGGACCGAATACGTAAAACCTTCGTCTTCGAAAAACATAACATAAATCATTCTTTCCATTAGTATAATATGCCTTATATAATAAGTATTGAGCTTCTGGCTAAAATAATTTTATCGTCCGAACAACTCCGCTTTAAAAACTCAATTCTTATTAATAATGCATCTAGGTAATTCATTTCTTTTGTGGAAAAGTAATGTGCATATCCCAGAAATAATCACGTTCTAATATGTAACTGTAAATTTCGCATCATAATTGAAATACATGTAAGCTATATTAAAGTTGTGCTTATATTTGACTTTGAAGCTCTAAGTTAACACATAACCGTTTTCAGATAGCTGAGTAAAGAAATCACTAGGGCAGAAAAGAATATTGTTCTAAAAAATATACTGGTTTGAATCTTCACGAACATATTTCTACATAATATTCTAATATGAGTGCTACATTTTCTCTTTTTCGATAAAATTAAAAAGAACAATTTTTAAACTAAAATTTCCTTTTTCCGCAAAAGAAACTAAATATTATCATTTGATTTTTGGATAAATCGTTTCTACAGGATCGACTAATATTCTAATTTTATATCGTAACAAAATATTGAAATATACAATCTAAACTGCAAACTGAACTAATGAATGGGTTTTTTGAGATTGTTTCATGTTTTTAATTGCTCTTCTAAACTTATGAAGTGTAGATTTGACTTCAAATCATTTCATGCAGTTGATGGTTATTAAAAAAAGTAATTGTGAAATTTCTTAATACCAAAGAAATAAAAGTCTTTGTTTTAATAAATTAACATATAATGTTATATACAACATATTTATTTTACTGATACCTTGTTGTTAACCTATACTTTAATAACTTTTTATTTCTAAGTTGAAGATTGAAAATAACTTTCAACGCCTTTTTTTTATAAAAAATATGAATGCATTAATTTTTGCTAACTCATTATCATTATTCATTTTTGAAGCAATGATAATAAATTAGCTTCAGCGCAAAGTTCCCAATTTCTCTTTTCGTGAATTGACAAGAAGAGTCCAAAATTAAGGTTGTCACAAATGACAGCAACATCTATAACCAAAGAACCATATATATATATTTTTTCTCTTTATTTCGTTTTAAGTTTTGCTTTTATAAAGAGGGATAAAATAAAATATTTAATAAACTTGCTTCTTTAGCTTCAATGAAATTGGTTTATATGTTTTAAGTTTAAGATTTTATGCTTTAATAAGGAAGTGTATTGTTACGCGCGGGTACGGGGTAATTTCCAGATGTCGGACGATTCCTACAATCTTCGCCAAGATATAGCGGATCCAATCCAAGCCACTGGAGTCCACTGAGATTCTCCGGGTTCCAGTCCTTCTTGACGAATCACAGTTACTTGATACCGAATCGCCCAGTTCGCTGTTTTTATCCAAAAACAAAATCTCTGTCGTTGCTGATGAACCTCTTTGTTTTTTTATTTTTAGCTGCTACGGACTCGATAACATTCTCGAAACTCCCACATGGTCCAGGATATCTCTTAGCACCTTT
This sequence comes from Ricinus marginatus, assembly GCA_028565995.1. Lineage (NCBI taxonomy): Eukaryota > Metazoa > Arthropoda > Insecta > Psocodea > Ricinidae > Ricinus > Ricinus marginatus. Next base: position 3,162,183 of record JAOWBB010000002.1, read on the forward strand.
CCTTGGATGCGACCCTCGCCGTAACAGTATGATGAACGACAAACTGATATTTTGCTTTTTTTGAAATTTAATGATTTTTCTGCAACGTTCGAATGTATAACATAATAATGACGGTAAGTAATCATTATATTCATTGGCCTGATAGTATTTGAATCAAGAATCAAAAAAAATACTAAACAAATTTATTTTTCATATTCTCAAATAACGGGATTTGTTTTGTTATAAATATTTCCCTTAAAATTTGATTAAATCAATTTCGTAACGTAAGTATTTAATAAAAAAATTTCCATTTTATTTTTAAGAATATTAATTTAAAAATTTTTTTAATTGTGAAAATTATTATTTTAGTTGTAAAATTTTAAGGACCAATATATACGATTTACTGGGTGTATTTGCAAAAACATCAGAGTTGATTTTTAAAATAAAAAACTATAAAAACATTAAAATATATTTTAGCCAAAGAATACTCTTGATTTTATTACTTGTATTAACAATTTTTGAACCAAAAAAATCATCACTAAAAGTATAATAAACGTGTAGTTGAAATAAAAAATTTTTTGAAATAGAGAAAGATCAGCAAAGTAATAATATCTGAAAAATAAAAAATTATCATTTAAAAATATTTTATAGTTTCTTATTAAATGCCACGAACACGATTCTCATAAATAAGAAGAAATTTAATATTTGTAAGAACTACATGGATACTGGATATTATTTATAAATATTTTTAATTTGCTTCCCAAGATTTTCAAGAGAAATACATCAAATTTAAAAAATAATAATTAAAATAGTACAAGATTTATGACAACAAATATTTTTAGTCTTTCATGTCCATCGACTAAAATAAATATATCAACAAACTCTTTTAAACTGCCACTCTTCATTAATGAGAAAAAGCAAAAAACCATTTTAATTGGTTTTTTATTTTAATACGTACAACGATCTCTCTTCTTCGTTTAAACCACAAAGCACCGTTAGTTTTTCATTTAGGCCGTGAATATCACATTCATTGAAAGCTTTCATGGATATTAGAGGTAACATGCAATGATATCGACCTTATTAGAGGTTTTGGTGACGCATATTCTATTGATAAATCCTATGGGATGAACGAAATGCTAGATTTGGATATGGTGAGAGAATGCGACGAAGACGAAAACAAAAGCTACAATCCCAGGATTAAGCAACTCGAGTCAATCCAAAAGCACATAATATCTTCTCTTGCAATGTTTGCTTTCAATTTTTATAAGGCAAATTTAAATGCGATCTATTAGTTATTCAATTTTACACCATGTCAAAAATCAAAAATAATTTTCCTCCTCTATCTCAAACAGAGAAATAAAAAAATCCGATATGATTAGATTTTAATAAGTAAAATTTAATTACGGCTGATATTACACATATTCTTTATTGTTCATTTTATTAAAAATGTTTTGTCAAAAAAAAATATTCATAATAAAATTTCAGATAACAATTTATGACCAAAGAAACAGCCTTTCTCATTAATCTTTATACATAACAAAACTTATTTCACAAAGTTCAGTTTCTTCATCATAGAGTTTCAAATTGATTAGACTCATTCTTAAAAGTATTTAATATTTTAACTTTTAAGGCAAACTATAAAAATATCTTTGATTTGACAAAGAAATTACACGAATTATTACAATTTAATGTTACTTAGGATGTAAATTATCAAACATCATCGAAAAATTCATGATTTAACTTGAAAAACGAAAAAAAAAGATTTGATCCGCTTTAATTACCAATGTAAAAAGTGAATTCTGACAAAGTTCTAAAAAATCTTTAATACGTCTCCGTATATCTTCATCATCCTAATAAAAGAAAGATTAAACGCGAAACAAGCTGACAACAATTTGTATCGTAGAAAATATTTTGGTAAATGAAATTTTCTGAATTCTTTTCAAAACTCCAAAAGCAATTCACTGAAAACCTTTTCCCAATACCGATGAGGGTCTCCATTTCTATGGATCTTTCCGGTGAAATAAGCAAATATCTTGTTCCTTCACATTCTTCGATAAACTAACTGGATACGTAATCCTAAGGCAATGAATTTCACATTTTTGGCTTTTCTAGTGGACTCCTTTTTCATGGCTTTCTTCCATAACTAATGTTTAAATTGGCACTTTTAAGTCGTTCTTTTATCCATTTCAGTTTCGTTCCTCTTTGCTATATGCTTTGACTTATAAAACTTCTTAAAGCTACTTACATAAATTTCGTTGAGAATCTGTCAGCATTGCGATTATCTAAAACAACCTTGATGTAGAGTATATTTGCAAAATTTGCAGACTTCTCTCAAGACCTATATCTTTATATAAAATCTGCTTCAATTATTGCAGTTCTATATTAATCGTGTTGTTTTTATTTAACCATACTAATTCCTTTACATCTCTTCGATATTGCATAAAACTATTTCTGCATTTCTTACTTAACTTCTTTCATATATAATACTATAAGTGTTTTCGCGTTTATGCGAAAAACTTATGAATTCCAGTCCTTTTATTCATAATTTTTGGTTTTTTAAGATATACGTAAATGAAGATCGAAATCAGTAACCAAAAGTTTCGACAACTTTGCAATTGTCATATCGAAGCAATTGGCTTGATATGCAAGGGAAAACAGAAATAAAAAAATTTAGATACTGAAGGGCGGAAAAGAAAAAGAATGCCTTGATTTCATTGTCTAACTAATCTGCAGATTTATATTATGTGTTCAAGAATTTTGTGCATTCCTTAAAAAAAGCGAGAACTGTATCTTTCTGCCTCTTTCATCAAACTCTATAACATAAATCTTAAAAACAATGTAATGTTTGAAAAGAGATTTTAATAAACGCGAGTATTTTCTTTTTTTCTTGCTTGACAACATTGCAAAGAGCTAAATCATACGGAACGCGCTAACGCTATTACACTTTTTAATGAAAATATTTCATTTTTCTTCAAAACTGTCAACTACTTTTAACGTACTTATAAAAGTTAAATATATCCCTATTAGTAATATTACAACTTATCAAAATCATTAAATTGTGAAAATGTAAAATACTAGTTGAAAAGTTCACGGACGAGGCTCAATTTTAGGCTCATGAATAATGTGTTCTGCACATTTTTCAATTCCTTTAAAACTTTAATTTATATTTCAAATGGATTCTAATTTTCATTGATTATATCTGATAAATAAAAGAAGTAAATAAAAATTAAAAAAAATTTTTATCTAGTACTTCGCAAAGATAAATTTTCATTACTGTATTAAAACTTTAAATCAATGTATTATATTTTAAATATGAATATCTTTGTATGATTGCTTTTTCACCTTAATTGTGGTTATTCCCTAATTATCTTAGTAATTTACAAATAGTTATAATTGTTATATAGTTACAATAGTTAATGACATGATCACGTCATTTAATTTTCCTTGGTTCTTCCAATATTTTTCACTATTAAAAACCAGATAACCAAAATTCATTTATGACTTTTAATAACTATTTGCAACCACAGTCAAAAGTTTAAAGTACCTTTTCATAACCGTATGCGACATCTTATAAATCTCTAATTTTACTTTATTTTTACATAATTATTGTAACTATATGAACTATTTCGATTAATCTCAATAATTTCATTTATTTTTGAACCTGAATTAATTCAATATGTTAAATTTGTAAATTTGTAATGTTTTAACAAAAGAACTATTACAAACTAAAAGACGAAGCAAAATAGGTGAAGAAATCTGAAATAATAATATCAAAATATTATTTACTGTATTTATTTTATGAAAAGCAATAATCCTGCTTTAGAAAAAAAGGAAGCAATTTTTTAAATAAAGTTTTCAATAATGTTCTTAAAACGTAAGAAAAAAAAATCCAACTGAGTGGAACATTTCAAGCGAAGAAAAATGATTCAAAGTAAAGAGCTATGTCACGACTCTAAAGATTTCCAAGATTCAACCATATAACCGGATAAGAAACTGAAATATTAAAAATCCAATTTTAGTTTTCACGAGAAGTAACAAAAACTGTCGCTTGAAATCAGCTAAAAAACATCCATGTCTATGCCGCGACTTTAACAAAATAGTCCCTTAAATTTACGAAAATAAAAACATACTGCATATATGCATTAGCTAAGCTAAATAAAAAATACTAATTTCATACATATTTTTTCTCCTGAAGCTAACAACTTTTTTCTTTAGTCTTCTTACAAAGGTTTTCTTTAATTTTCTTTCTATTAAGAAAAATTCCTTATTACCTTTTTCATAAAAGTTCTAATATCAAGTATTGCTCACTTTTACATATTTTTTTTTCGGCCTGTCGATAGTGATTCTTTTCTGATTGTGTCATCGCATTAAAATTTTTTGCTTTAAACTTGATAATATTTTGTTCCGACCAGTAACAAATCTTATTATTTGACTAAATAATCGCAGTAAGATGACATATTGCGATTAAATAACATGTAAATAATTTTTTTCATTAATTTCGTAAAATTTTAACATCAATGACTGAAAACTAACTTAGAAATTCATTTTAATTTCAAGTCTGAAAACCCGATAAATTCTTATGTAGTGTTTATAAGAGAAACAAAAAATTTAAACATTAAAAAACACTTAAAAGCATAACATTGAATATATTCCTTATATATAAAAGTGACAAACTGATAACATTAAATATTCTTAAATATTAATGTTTACAAATTATCAGCAGTTCCGTTTAGCACCTCTTTTCTATCGGATTAAGCAAGTAATTAGCATCAAAACTTGTTAGTAATTAGCACTTTTAAAATCAAGCCAAAGTAAATTAAAAGTTGAAGAAGATTCAAATTCTAGTTACAGCATTTTAATATGTAATACAAGAAAATCTCGCTCATGAAAAAAATTTCTTCAAATGTCAAATCAAAAAAGATTTGATAACGGTTTATAAAATAAATATTTCACTAAAAAAATGAGTAAAATATTTTGCAAAAAAACAATCTACTTTGAGAGATGAAAGAAATACTTCCATAAATTCTAGATATACTAAAAAAAAAATTTGAGTTGAGCATGAGAAAACTGCTATTCAAAGCTTTATGACACTTGATCTGTAGAAAATCTCTGGATCACTAGAAAAATTTAATATCTTCATGAATTAAAGATGTACACTTAATTAAGTCCTTATATTTTTTGTAAAGCTTTTGCCTTGAATATAACATTGGTCAAGTATTTTTTTTTTTACTGTTAAATCACGTTAGATAAAGGCGTCCTTCTGTCGCCAACTATTTTCAAATTTTTCTCTTCTTTATTGATCTTCGTTGAGCGAGAAGCCAAAACTTGAATTTACTTTTTATTCATTGACAAAATCATTAAATTACGATTTGCACGAGAAACTTATTAAAAAAATTCATAAAAAAAATAATCGTTCTCGTAAATATAAAATTCATAAAAAATAAAACGTAGTACTGAATTTTTAAAATTTTACTTTCATGAAGTATTACATAACACCTGAAACCTTAATTTTTTTCATTTAAAATTGATAAGTTCGCATGTTATTTCAATGCAGTTATTTTTTGACTGGCTTACGAATATTGTTTAAAAAAAGTTTTTAGATCGTAAATGAAATAGATTTCTCTAGAGAAAAGAAAAAGAGAAAAAGCGAAATCAAGAATTCTATCTTATTATAAAATCTCCTAAAATAAAAAGCCTTAAGCTAACAAAATTCCAGGGCGGTTTGATGCAAACATCTCTCCCCATATTGTCAAAGAACTTTCCGCTAAAATTATCACAATCGCATTGAATAATATTTTAATAAAGAAAACCGAATAAGTCGAAATAAACTACAGGATTGCTTAGACAAATTAATTTTTTAGGTAGTATAAATGTTTTATTCGATGACAACAAAAATACTGCCTTCAATTAATTAAATAAAATTAAATACATTTATTTTACCCCGAATAAAAGATTTAAATAATTCAAAAGATTTTTAACAAATCAGGTTTGTTCGATTAGAAACCTGTCTAAATAAATAAATTCTTTTTATTTCTAAGTTGCAAATTAAATTAAAATTCATATGATCGTAAAACAAAAAAAATTTAACAGCTCTCTTAAATTCATAAATTTCGATATTTTTATCAAAATCATTATATGTTTAATTTCTTTGTACCATATGTTTAGATTAAACCATTCACGTTAAAATTTTCATAAATAAAACATTTTAATATAAAGAAAGTAACAATTGTAATATTAAAATATTCAGTATATTGGAATTATAGTTCAATATTATTGGAAATTATAGACTGGAATTTAAATTGAAACGATTCTTAAAGGGATTTTTAATTTAGCTTAAAAAGATTATATTTGAAAATGTTCTTACTGAATAAAAAACGAAAAATACAACAATTTCGTTATTTTTGAAAGAATTTTTAATATTCTATCTAAAACTATACCTGCGACCTAGATTTCAAAGTTGTTTTCATTTTATATGGAACATATTTTCTTAAGAAAAGAACTAAACCAAGAAACAACCACATCAGAATAATTCATTGCTGAGAAGAACATGTGAACCTGAACATGCTACAAAAACGTGGAAAACTGCTGAAGTAAAACTTCGAAATGAAAAGTAAAAGTTTAAGGGCTATAGAAAAAATTCCTAGCCATCTATATAACTTTATGGGGTAATTGTGAGATGTAATTGAAAAAAGTTGAAATTTTTTCGATTGTCTAGTACAGTTTTTGGTCACAGAAAAATTAATTTTTAAAAAATTGAAGAAACATGTCTTTTATAAGTCATACAAAATTTTTAGTATGCATTTTATTTAAAAATATAACTAAAGATTTCGGACTTTTATATATGATTTATAAAATTCGTCCCTATCATCAAACCTATATGGTATCAAAATAATATGTTTCCGCTACTATCAATATAACACACAAAAGAATTCCTGGATGATTAATACGATTTAGTTGATAGTATCAGCCCACCATTGACGTATTATCAATAAAAAATTTTTGTACCTTCCTACCTAGGAAGGTAGGATAACTTTTTGAATATCCAGATATTACTGTCAAAAATATAATCTCAAATTATTATTGCGTCAAAAGCAATATTATATTTTTACAATAAATTCTGTCTACCCTTAAGTTTATTGATTTTGTTATATTTTCTCAAAAATCAGAAAAAGGTTTACACGACAAATCATTAAAAGTTGGATTCTTTATTATTATTTGTTGAAATGAATGTTCACCTACTTTTCTTAACACTAAAGTAAAATATATAGATATAAATTTCTTTTACTTTTCATAAAATATTTTAAATTAAATTACAAAAAGAATGATATAAAATTTGGTTGAAGACGTTAAAAATATTTTCCTAATATATTTTGATTCTTATTTTAGGCACTTTCCGGGTATAGATCAAAAATCAACAGGCGATTTGATTAATGCCAAACCGCGTACTGTTTCCGTCTTTAAACAATAATCACACATTATCGATATGGACGGAAAGTCTTCGGACAATAACTGTGAGGAATGAACCTATGGGAGGAGATAAATTATTTTATCTTAATACGTAACGCATTTATTCCGATTTTTGAAAAGGTAGATATGAGATACCTCTCAAAAACATGAATTTCCTATTTTAACAAAATAACATCCGCCTGAATGTCAACTTGGGACTTGGAGACAACAATTCATAGTTTGGTCGTAGTTTTAGCATTTCCATTTTAACCAGGGCATTGCGAAACAAAAGAAGCTCCAGCCATTCAGCGTTCCTTTATGTCGCTTGAACATTTTTTCAAATTTGCCTTCAACAGTTCCTACTGGTCTTTTTCTTTTAAATGAAATATTCCAAAATTTCTCCTCAATAACTGACTGTTAAAATCTTATACCAATTACATCTGCATTGTTACCCTATAAGTCAGCGACATATTTTCCAAGTCTTGTTCTTTACATCGACGAACATACAATGTTTTATTCCGCGGAAAAATGCCTTGGCTGATGAAAGGAAAAGCAAATAACGACCTCGTCCAAAAATGTTTTTTTTTCTTTTTAGATTGGAAAAAGGCAGTTCAACTTTCAGAATATGACATGCAATAGAAAAATTTTTTGTATTTTATCGAGGAATTCGATAAAATACAAAAACCTGAAATATTTTTTAATGGGCACGGTCAAATTTCCCACAATCAGCTTCATTCAGATTTTGGCTCTTTCGGGCATCAAGAAAAAAAAAAAAAAGATACGGGACTCCTTCAAAAGCAAATCAATTATTTTCTTTTCTAAGTTAAAAATAAAATTATATTTACTTAAAACTTGAAGTTTCTCACCAGTTTCCTAAATTCAATTTTAATTTACAGAAGAAAAGTAAATATGAGACGCTGATTACGTTTTTTGTACGGGAAGATTCCGAAATTAAATGTTAAACGCATGCTGGCAAAACTTTTCTCCTAGGATATCTCAATGGGAAGATCATGTGAAAACTTCACATTTTTTAACCCGGAAAAATTAAATTTTATTGAATGACGCATTATCCAATCAACATATTTCGCTGGAAAATATAAAATGAAATAAAATATACGCCTTCATTAAAGGAAACGGATTAGGGATTTTCTTTCTCGAATTTTTGGCACTAACCGTGCCTGTAAATTCATAAAAATTCTAGTTTTAATGTTGAAAACCAAAAGGACTCCGGTAATTTATTCTAACAATTAAGTTGACTTCAGAAATATTATTAAATCTATTTATATCAAACGGTTCCACCATATGCAAAATATATTTTCTTGATAGGTAAAGCAATATGAAAGTATATAATAATATTTCATTATTTATGCCTACGAAAAAATTTGATTTGATTGCATTTAAATAAATTTCACATTTTAGCATATTACATTTTAAATAACTAATCGAATTTTAAAAAAAAATTAATTTAGCTCATATAAACAAATTAAAATATTTATTCTAAAGTTTGTAAGAATGTTAGTGAGCGACTTAAAATTATTCAGTGATACTGAATGAAATAAAAGTAATCTAATTTATAGTTACAGCATTATCATTAACTGTTAGTATTAATATCAGCCTCGTTACAATTTTGGAAAAATACATTCTAGAATAGTAATATTTTACGATCTTAAAAGAAGTAAATTTTACTTTTATTTGAATAATATAAGGTATCCTGCACGTAATAAATCAATAAATTGACTTCACACACAAATACCAATATTGTTTTATTTATTTTCAAAATAAGAACTAAAAATACTCATGTAAAAGCAGTCGTATTAAAGAAAAGCTTTTCCGATTATTACCAATTTGAAGAAACGTGATATCGAGGAAATTTTTTTCGTTTAGCCAAACACATTTCCGTGACGGCACAAAAAAAATAATACAAGACGGAATGGTTAAAGAATATTTCGACTTAAATAAGCTATAGGAATTTTCTATCCCCAAACCAAATCCATTATTTTCTCTTCATGGGCGTTTCTTTAGCATAAGTAGATGACATTTAATAATACTGTTTTCTCAAAGTAGTATAAGTTACAAATTTACATCGATAGAGGCAGAAAAGGATATTATAAATTGTTGTAAAAATAATGCTGTGGCCCGAAACGGACCGAGACTTTTCCTTGGAAAGAAAAAATTCAAAAAATAATAATTAGTGTGGAGAGAGGAATTTGAGATTTTGATAAAAATTAAAAATTTATCAGTGTTACCTTGGGGAAAAGAAAGACTATGTTAGTTTGCGAGAGAGCCCAATTTTTGGAGTATGTGTAATTGCAAAAGGTAAGTGATTCAAATATTTCAAATATCTCTAATGAAACTGAAGCAGTAAATAACGGGAAAACAGCAATTCGAGGTTCATTTTGTTCAAATGAACACTATCTGGGACATTATGGTTAACGTCATAGACCCACCAATCATCGTTAAAATATAAAATTTACTGATATATCAAAAACGTAGGTTTTGATGAGGAGAACTGCGCAGTTATTAAGCGCATTTTTTTCACTGTTTTTATATGTTCATACAATTTTCTATACAGACCTCGGACAAGTTTATTCACATCACACTAGCAGCCTGATCGAAAATCCATAGAAAATAGTATAATATTTTTTTTTTGGCTACGATACCGAGGTGAATTAGCCCAACCGTAGATTTGTGTCTCTTTTCCTTACAATTCCAGTTATATCTATCCGTTTACAGTCATTAATTTCGCCCAGTTAAAAAAATCTTTCTGAACGCTTTAAAAGGCTCGATTTCCACCAGTCATCTGCGAACGTCCCATGTAAATTTGATACATAAATCATCCGATCGTCAAAGTTAAGAAGAACAAATATGGGCCACCCGGTCCGCCTTAAACTATTGTCCTGCTTCTTGATTTCAAATTGATTGTTTGTTTTGCATTTACTTTTCACGGTTCTTTTGAATTGCTATCAGTGAATTTCCGACAGTATAGGAGCATTCTCAATCCCTGCTGGTCGAAGGACCGAATGAGAATTTTCAGCTTCGAAAACCTCCCCTCACGAAGGGGAAAACTGCCTCCTTTTTGGTTAAAATCAAAAACAATTTGAAAATCCTCTTTCTCTAAAATTCGGCGACATTTTCCGTGCTCCTTCAGTTCGAATTGTTAAAAAATTTGATTTTCAAAACCTCTTTAAGAGAGCTCTTAACGGCATCCATTTTTGAGGTGCGAAGATTTGAAGTTTCATCCGGGAAAGATTTTCCCGTTTCGGGAAAAGCCGCTTCGGTGCAAAGGCCGAATTAATAAGTTTAGTTTTGGTTTCCTCCCCGATAAATCGTGCTCTCCCACGGGGAAAAACTACATTGATTATTTTAAGATTTCACTCGGGGAAAATGTCAGAATCGACGCAGATCCCGATGGTGAGCACCATCGCTCACCGAGAGGACTCGAATCTGGAAATTCATTTTCGCTGATCGAGGAGACGAGGTGGAACGATGAAATTAATCACGTATTCGATGTGCAGTGTTTTCAGGCTTGAAATGAACAAAAAAAAAATTTTTTTTCAAGTGCAGTTGCAAACTAAAAAGCTGGCAAATGAGATTTTTTATTTTCCTTTTTTTTTTCTTTTGCTTACATAAATGTTCGACTTCCCTGATGGAGGAAGCAAAAAAAACTTTTAAATGCGAGTTCTCCCTATCCCCAAACGCTTTACGCGTTCTTTGTAATTGCTCTCGCGCGACTGCATTGAAATATGTAAAGGAAAAAATGATCAAAACACCAAGGGCGATGCGTCTCAGGCGCAAAGGAACGAACCTAATAAACCCGACAGCCTGCAGACGTTTTTCCTGCAGAGATAAAATTTCCCGAGTTTATTTGCTTCAAAGCTTGGGTTTTATCTTATCTGAAGAGGAGAAATTAATGTCGGTCGTTTATGATACTCGAGCAACCTGCATTTTGCGTTGCCTTCCCGGTTTTCTCCTTTAATGGCCCATTTGAACAGTGATAGAAATTCAGGTTAAAGTTGGGTAAAGCAGGGCGCGCGAGGTGGCGCTCAAAATCAACGAGAAAACTCTCAAACGGCGAGACCTCGCTCGTGAAAATCCTCAACTACATCAAAGAAAATTGCGATCGCATTAACCAATCTACTACCCTTTCGGAATCTGAAATTTCCCAATTTCAATCCCAATTTTCAAAATTCGAAATTCACTATTTTCATTTGCCATTCTCTTTGCTGCAAGTTCTTTACTCCTTCCTCTTCACCACCATTAAAAGATCCCTTTTGTGTTTATTATTTTCGAATCGAAGTTCCTTGTTTCTCCTCCGTATCCGTGGTATTTTCTTATTTTTCGAATCTTTTCTTCCTGTAAACGTTTTATTTTCAATGTATATCTAATTAGAATAGACAAAGAAACTAATTTCTCTGCTTTTTCACCGTGAAATGGAAGATACAGATTACCTACTGAAGGTTTAGTCGTCATCCGGATTTAACAAACTCGGGGAGAATTTTAAAAACTTTTTCAATTAGAAGCAAATGCAAACTCCCATCAATGATGTCAACGTTAATTTTCAACCGCTTTTGACGGAATAATAATTTTATTAAAGCTTCTAAATCCTTTGGCTTCACAATTAGATCCATCGCTGATAGCAGTGAATCAGAATATTTGCTAAATTTATATCTTTGTTCATCGCTTTAAGTTAAACTTCAAAGAGAGCATGATATTGTTCTCATTTTAGGATTAGAAAACCAGAGGTAATGCCAGAAAAACCAAATGTTTTGTGCAAAAGACTATTTACAAATTAATATTTCCCCTATTAAATTAAGCACGTAAATGGTTTTAACCTGTGAAATTATACATTAAAAACATCTTTCCGTATCAGAATATAGGAAAAAGCATGAAATTTCTTACACGTACAAATATTCTCAACGTAATATGAAATAATTAACTGTTCCTATCTTTGGAAGCAAAGAGTACTGCACATCTAAAATTTATTAAACATATCAGGCAGAAAAATAAAGCGAAATTTAATCACTAACGGGTGAAAATGATAAGTCATAAAATGAAGAACATTTTTATCAAAACTCAATTCCATGTTTAAAAATCGTTTCAATCATGTGCAGATTTATAGATTTCTAATAATATAAACGTTTCGCAGAAATATCTGATTCAAATTTATAATAAAAATATATTCACCACTTTTAATTGAAAATTACTGAAAAAGTAAAATATTTTTTCCTTTAAAAAGTATGATTTTTAACACTCATAAAATAACTTAAGTGAGGCATAATGGATTAATATTTTATTAAAACTAGAGATTAATAAATGTATTAGTAAACAATTGACAATGAAATAAATTAAAAGTAAAAGCTGTACTATATGTAAAGATGGAGACCAAATAAATCATATTATTAGAAAACCTTAACATATAAGGTGCTGATCTGCATCAGTACTATATACTGAATTTAATCCTCAGTAAACAATACAAAATAAACATAGAACTAACTTTAAAAACATAATAACATATAAGAGAAAATTAAGTAATATATGCTGAATAGTTATTAAGATAATTGATTTTTATTTAATTTTTTAGAATCATAACAAATTAAAAGATTTAATACATTAGTTGCATGGTTTATTACAACTTCTCCACAAGGTTGTATCAGATTGTTGTCAGTTGAATATAACATACATATTACATTTTGTTTAAAATAAAACCATTAGAAATCTTCAATATTTGCCAACTCTTAACATAATCATGGGTTAAAAAGTGTCATAAAGTTATATAAAATCCTTAGTAAAACAGTATAATTTAATTTTTTAATATTCTAGATTATCTATGTGGATTAATAATAATGTACACAAAACAGATAAAAACAAAGGTCTAATAATAAAAATTATTTCAAATGATTGTTATTGATGCATCATTTAATTTTATTAATAATATTACTAACAACGTAATGTATAAATTACACTAAAGATAAAATTATGTAACATAATTTTTTCCTACATTTATAAATAAAAGTTTTTTTCAATGACAGTTTTAAAACAAACATTTGGCTTATAGAATTATAAGAGAAGGACTATCTTACTAATGTTAATTTTAATTTCGACTAGTCCTCTGAATTCCTATAAATCGTCACAACTTTTAGCTTTATCGCCAATCAAAGCAAGTTCTAAATGTCAAAAATGTATAGTAAAATGAGCTAATTATTAGTGCTTACCAGGTGCAGAACTGTATTGACAACTTCCCGGTTGGGAACCTGACCAACTTCAACTAGTCCTATCAAAAGTGCGAATTTCAGGTTCTCGTTCATAGCCATTCCCACAACATCCTCTGGCCGTTTAATATCCCCCGCGGGGGACTTCGGGAATTCAGTCATTTTTGTTGTGAAATAGTGAGAATAACTAGGTAAAATTTGAGGTTTTCATATTTTCAGAGAGATAGGAATTTTTTTAATTTTATTTTCACATTTAGAATACACTATAATCACTCACTCCCGGCCGACATTTTGGAAATTGCTAATGTTTCTATAAAGGTACCAACATTTCAGTCATCGCAGCTGAGCCTCCATTTTCAATCGGTTCGTCTTGTTGAAAAAGTAATGAGTTTTGATGCAAATTTAATTATGAAGAGAGAATGGAACATGTTCAATGAGAGTATGCATGCGTCCTATGGACTGGTAGATTAAATTATAAATTTCGTAAATTCCAAATTAGATAAAATTGGAAAATCGAATAATAATCATACAAATTCAGAAATTAAAGAATTATTTTGATTATTCAAGATAACATTTCATAGCATTTTTTAAAATTTATATTTATCAAGATTTTTATTTATCATAATATAATTTGCTACTTTTATATTTACAGAATAAATATAGTGACTACAAAAAGTTAATTATTGTGTCAAAATCTCATGTAATTTTCATTTCATACCAGAAAATAGTTAAAACGAAATTATATATTAATGCACAATATGGGTAGAATTTTTGCAATCATCAATGTTTATATCAAGCAACTATTTGTTCTTTCAAGCTTCAATAAAGTGTTTCTGTAGTTTGACCATTGATTATAATTAATATTAACTAAAAAACTATTTTTTATTACTGTCATTACAAAAATCTTAAGAAAACGGGGACATGGCATAAAAGTTACAATTCAAGTTTTATTCAAATAATTTATTCAATAAGTTAAGATTTAAATTACTATAATTATCTTACCTTATGACTATGTATTAACATTTTATGCAAATATTTAAAAATATAATTTCATTTCTCTCAATTTTAAAAAACCATTTCACAAAAAGTTAGTTTACTTTAACAGCTATGAAATTATCTTGACTTACCAACAATTTAATATATACTTAAAAAGTGACAATAATAAAATCTTTACAATCAAATTTTCTAAAAGTTTTACATTTAGTATTGTCACAGCATTTATTCTACTAAATTTAATGTCTCAGTGAAATTTGCATTTTTTTTAAATATTTTACAATTTTATTACTATTAATTTGATTAAAATGAAAAAATAACTAAAAGAAATAGTTTTTCTTTTGAAAGAAAGATTTATAATCAAGGAAACAAACTCATTTCATGCAATCACACAAATGTGCACTAATACTTTATAAAAAGTATTGAATGCATGAATTAATAATTGAATCCTTAAAATTGGAAAAAAACATTTGTTTCAAAAACAGCCATCACTTGATCATTGTTAGGCTCTAAATTTTTTAACAGCTGTTGCAACCACTGTTTTATGTTGTGATCCTCTGACAAACAAGAACTGAATGTTGAATCTCTCAACTGATCTGGCAAGCATTGCCTTAAAGCCTCTCTTGCCCTAAAAATAATGTAATTACTATTATTATTTACTACCATTATTATTGATGAATGAAAAGTGTATGACTATGGATGTTAAACCTACAACCAAATTATTAATTTTTTTATAACTTAATTTACATTTTTAAATCAAAATTCTTATATTGCTTTTATAAACTCACTGTGGGTTATCAGATAATCTAATGTAGCAAAGGATAACATGTTTCAATAATCGAGTGGATGGCTCTGCAGCCAACATCAGTACCAACTTTCCTAAGATCATTGCTACATGTGAAAACCTAAAAACAATTTAAAATATTTTGACAACATTTTTATAATCATAAATATACAAGTACAAATTTATTTTACATTTGATACTAATCATAATATTTGTCTACTCTTTGTTTATGCATTAATTAAAAAAAAAGTTAAGTCACCTATAAAAGTTTATAGTATAAATTATTAACATATAAGATCTTATTGCAATATTAAAATAATTTATGTATCAATAACCTATCAAAAGTTTGACAAACATGCAATAATCCATTCTCATCCATTAATATTCTTTGAAGTATAAATGTTGCAACTGTTCTGGGCAACTCCGATCCATTTTCCATAATTGAAAGAATCAAAGGAATTATTTTGGTTGAGACCAAGAAATTAATAATTTCTTCATTATCGGTCTAAAATAAAATGTGAAATTTTTACTTTGCTATTACGATTATGATAGACGCTTTAATTCCACTTGAGAAAAAAAATTGATTCACCTTAACAAAGGATCCTATTACCCCTAAGCTGGTTAATCTTAAATATTCAAAAGGTCTCTCCTTACTGGTCGTCCGCAGGAACGGGTATAAAAAAAGTGGAATTTGAGCTTCAAGAAAACGCAGTTTCGTCTCCGGATGAACAGCGATGCATTGCATTATTGCCAGAGCATTGCATACTCTGTTGCTCTGATAAGCGGTTAAAGTCGGAGGAATTATTGAAGGATAGATACTAATTATCTCTTGAAGAAGAGCAGCGACCGTTCCGAAAGAATGCCACAACATTGGCGCCAAATTTGGTATGGATTCGCGCTTCTGACTTAGTTGCAAAAGAGCATTTTCTCTGGTAGATGGGAAGGTCAGGTCAATTATCCACTGGTAAACGATTTCTTTATCTACTTCAAGCGTGAGCATTTTGCCAACCCGAAGAGGCTTCTGCATTTGAGAGCTTGATTTGATAACATTTGTTAATCAAATGAAAAACTTTCATTCTTCTGCAAAAAGTCTTAGATACATGTATGAAGATGCTTCTGCTAAAAATAATCGTGGCATCAGAATGTAATGGCCAAATTTAAACGTTAAATTGCGCCGCTTTAACAAATTAATTTTTTAGTCACATAAATATAAATTAGTCTTCTGACAGAACACAAAACGATGAAGGTAAAGTTAAAAAAATATTGTTATACATTACATCTTATGATAAAAATTACTTTATTTAATTTCAAACTCATTTAAACAAGATAGAATTTCCTTAAACTGTAAATGTCCGCTTATAACGAAAAGCAGATTAATTTTCACATAATAAATAAATAAGGTTTTCGTAAATTGTCATGCGCATCCTTTTTTTAAGTACACACTTTCTTCTCTGAGCAATTATTTACAAGAAAATAATTCATACTTACTTGCCTACTTTTTTATTATGTAACATGACCAAGATTGTATACTTTACTATTGTGCGAAAGAAAATGTCAAATTTCGTCGATTCGCTGCCGACTAGTTCATTCACCACTGTATAAAAATAATGTCCAAATGAAAATAATCTATTCATGAGTAATCATTTTTACTTCTGTTTCATTATTAAATCACATTAAAGCACCTAAATGAGCATGAGACAACATAAGTAAATGACAAAAAATTGTTTTAGATTAAATTAAAAAAAAAAATCGGAAAATTATGACATTTCTTTTATTTATTTTCAATTGACCAAAACTAATTTTTTCACAAAGAAAACTTTTTTCGGCCCTAAACACGATAGATGTCACTCCAACATAACTGAGATGCATTAAAATTTTTAAATCCATAAATCGTGTATAATTAATTTTTAAAGCATTTCAGAAATTTTAGGGAGACAAGTTACAATTAAAAACCAACTGTGATAAATTTGCAATAATTTAGAAGTGAAATGTTTACACTGTTTTCGATTTTATCGGTGGCTTTTGAAAACTGGAAGAGAAAGAGGGAGCGAAAAAAGGAATGTTAGGAAACTTTATTGTAAAAGTTTTTTGCCACAAGCATCCCTGATATTCAATTAAGATTCCAATCTGTAAGATTTTCATTTCCTGAAAAAGAATAAAAACTTTTGATGTGCTTTAGACAACGAAAAATTTCAGAAAATTCATCCAACAGTTTCTAAAACTTTCAGATAACAATTCAAATTTAATTACCTCTTTTTAGAGCTTTCTCTGTCGCGGCTACCATCAGATTCTCTAGCTCTTTTCTTGTCGTTTGATGCTGATTTGTGCCTGTCACTATGAGATGATCTGTGTTTGCTTTTATCATCATGATGACCGGACTTATGCTTGTCGCCAGATGCAGATTTGTGCCTGTCACTGCTTCCTTTAGACGGACTGAAAAATTAAAATTTTTTTGTCATTATCCTCTGAAAAAATTTAAAAATTTATTTCTGGAATACTGACAAAAAAAAAATTCTACAAACCTGTGATTTTTTTCGCTTGATTTACCGCTAGATGAATTATGTTTATGTTTCGATGAGGAATGCCGATCTTTATTTTTACTCGGAGATGATTTATTGTGCTTATTTGTATCTCTAAAAATACCGATATAAAATAACTCAATTTATTAATCCTTTACTTAAGGAACGGTAAATTGTTATAAAATTTTAGGTTTATAAATAGGTTATATAAATGTATTAGATGTAATTTTTAATTTTTGAATAACAATTAACAACTGTATTTTCCGTGCCGAAAAAGATGGGACCGATCTTATAATGATCTAAAAATTATTTCGTATACAAGGAAAATTTTCACATACTTCGCAGAACTTCCGGTTCGCTTTTTCCCTTTTGAGTATTCATCTTCGAAACTGACATTTTCTCTATCTGCCTCAGCAGCTTCTCTTTCCAGATCCGACCAATCTTTCCCAGATTCTTCAGAGCTACCAAGTTCTTCTTCGCTACCTATAAAATCACGAAATTCAGTAATGTTTCAAAATGAAATCAGTATGTTCAGTAAACTGAACATACCGTCTGAATTGAAAAGTAGTAAAAGTTTTTAAATAAAAGCACAAAATTCAAATTACCACTTTCATCTTCGCTTGCTTCTGAAAGATCAGAATAATCTGAATCGTCTTCAGATTCTCCTTCACTACCGAGATCGGATGGCTGCCAAATAAATAATTTTTACTTTTAATTTTCTCTTAAATTAAAATTAAAACTTTCAAGATTATTTCAAAATTATCTACCTCATAATCTTCTTCTTCCTCCTCCTCGTCCTCTACCGGATCTTCAGTATCAGATTCGGCATCCAAGAATGTCCACCCACCATTTTCAAAAAATCCCTCTGGATCATCAGTAATTGTTTTCATAATCTTAACCCAATTTAATGACTGAATACCCTCCGTATATCTGATATCGCATGAACTAAAATATAAAAAATATTTTAATTATCAGTTTTAAAACTGGAACTTACGATGTAACAAAAAACTATTACTTACTTCAACCATTCTTTAACATGATCTAACATATTCATGGGGATGGCATTAACCATAGCAGTTTTTTTATGGTAATTTTTAAAAACAAATACCATATCAAAATTTTTGAGATGAAATTGGACCCGCTCAAAATGTACTAGTTCGACATCTTCGAGGGTGATGACGAATGGAGGCTATAACATTATGAACAATATTCAGTCAAGTAATACATTTTTCATTTCTCATAACGATATATTAGGTTACTCTCAATCTCGCTTACCCATTCCGATAAAGAGACGAGGCAACCACTAGTTGGTTGCAATAAAACGGTACTTCTATAAGGAACGCCCGGAAAACCTAGTTCTCTAAAAGGAGTGTCAAATTCTACATCCGTTTTCATATTCTCTACCTAAACATATAAAAATTAAAGAAATTATTATTTTATTTCACGTCCTGAAATTCAAAATGATGTAATAGACAGGTATAAACCAATAAGTCAGTGTTGCAACATATGCAACTTGCATATGATTGCGTTGATTGCAACACTGCATCAATGCAACTTGCATATGTTGCAACAGTAAATCTTCTAAATGAACGTAACCTTCTCGCAGAAACTCTTGAAAGCTAGCTTAAGTTTATGCCTCAATTCTCTCTCGGCTTGTTCGGCAGCCAAATCATCTCGGTCATGCATATGTTGGTGTTTTCCTAAGTCAGTTGTTATTTCCCCTACTTCAGTATAAAACTGCACATCAATATGTTTTTTCTTTCCGAACATAATAGCGTGCTTTAAATGGAAGTGGAGTAAAATGATCATTTCACCATCACAGGGTTGAAAAAATGCGTTTTTTATATTATTGTAAAGAATATCAACTTTATCTCCCCTTACACTGGTGTATCTAAATCCATTTGTATGAGCCTCTAAGACACCTGAAATTATGAATCAATTTTAAATATTATTAAATATAAAAATATTTAAAACAATCTTAATATGTATTATGATGTCTGAAACTATTATTTATTATTTTATATATTTAAATAAATTATTATTAAATTCTCAAAAGCAAAAAAATTCCATTAAATAACGATACTGTTTGAATTTTATAAAAATTATTTATTCTTAAAAGTAAAATTATTTTATTTTGCATTTTAATGTATTTCAGAGCTTAATTTGAAGATTAACTATTAAGTGTAATTTTAAACTTTTTATAACAATTAAAAAATGTTTAAATATAGTTTAAATAACATTTTTTGGTCATTTTAAAATTTTAAAATGGTTCTCCACATTAAAAAATAAATCCTGTAGACAAACCTGTCATCCTTTTTGATACAATGTTAGGTCTAATGTATAGATCTTTAAGTTTCGGATTTCCCTTATTTTGTGACAAGATTAATGTGTCCTGTTTGACGAGGTCCTCTTTTTCTCTCTCTTCTGCTTCCCTACTCTTAAATTTCTTTTGAACTTCTTTGATTAATCGAAAGGCATTATTTAAATTGGAAGAAGGAGCTGTAATTTCACCTGGTTCTTTGGTATTCGAGCTACGATACGTTCTGAAATATGACGTGAAACGTTCAATCTTTGAAAATTACCACAAATGCAAGTTTATACTACAAGGAGAAATTCATAGGAAAAAGAATTTTAACAAATATTTTCTCTTTTCGCCTTTACGTTCGGTTACCAATAACTGACAAGTGACTTGTTTTAATAAGTCTAATACATACAATTCCTTGACAAACGTTGCGTCCGGTTGTTGATAAGCACCTCCTTCTTTTCCCATTGTAGCACCGGGATGAAAGAAATTAATTCTCAAATATGTATAATCTCCTTCGACGCTTTGTGATATATTTTTAATTGTTGAAATATGAAAAGGTACAGGAATACCAAAACAAGGCAGAATAACAGTTTCATATTTTCTATCTAAAACAAGAATCAGTATTATTGGGAAGATATATTAATAATCATATTCTTTTGGTCAATTTAATATTCTAAAAACTGAAATTAATTCATAAGGACTCACCAACATATATTTTCAGTTCCTTAACCTCTGACTCATTTGGCATTTGACTTCTACTTTTATATGAAATGGTGCTCTTTCTTGCTTTTTGCAGTTGTTGACCACTTGACTGTTGTGCTAAACGTAATTTTGCGTTTTCATGTAATTGCGAGGCTAATTCTTTCTGATGCTGCTTTCTTTTTTCCTCTGCAGAAGTGTCTTGCTAAAAAAATTTGATTATTAATATTTCAATGAAACAAAATTGTATATAAACAGTATGGGAATTTTTTTCATCATATGAAATTTACTCTAAGCTTGGATTCAAGAACAGCAGTCCTTCTTCCTCGACGTGTTAAGTTCTCAGGTATTGGTTCATTTTCTTTTTCTTCTTCTTCTTCTTCATCATCACCATCTTTTAGGAATATTCCTATATTTTTTATTCGTTTTTTTGAATTTGTAAAAATTGTAGCAGGCGCATCCTAAAAATTTAAATAGTCTTAACATTTATCAGTTTTAAATGTATTCAAAATATCATGAACTTAAGTTAAAAATTGTGTACCTCATTAACTAAAACAATATCTCCAATAAATAATGCATAAATTTTGCTCTCTTTATCAATTCCATCTTTATTGGTCAAATTAGAAAAGCCAACATTTAAGTTGAATACCATTCCCTTTTTGAGAACAACATTTGTTTTTGGTGCAATTAATAAAGAGCTCTCTCGAAATTCTATTCCTGTGGCAAAACCAAAATTCTTTGTCAAATGATCTACTAAAATAGGTTTCTTGGTCTTAACTAATTGCAAACCAGCTTCATAAACATCTGAAATTTTTGTTCCCGCCTTCATATGTTTCATCAATTCTTCTTCTAGTTCCAGCAAAAACTCATAATTTTCTTTAATAGCATCAGTTGGATTAACTAATAATGTGCGAACTATATTAGAACAGTATGATTTGTATCTAGCACCAAGCGAGCAGACAATTACTCCAAAATGCAGGTTATTTTTGTCACTGAAAAAAAAATTTTTAATGTACAGAAAATAAGACATTCAAAATATTATTTCATTAAAATAGAAGCTTAAATTAGACATGCATTTGTTTTAAAATGAAAATAAAGTCCAATTCAGAGAATTAAGTCTAAAATTAATTTTTTTAAATACAGTAACTAATTATAATTATGAATAATATGGAATATAATAAAAAATTGGAAAATAACTTGAGAAATTACAGAATTAATCTGAGCAATAATTTAATGAAAAATAAATGTATTTCATATTTTAAAATTTTTTAATTTTATTTCTAAAGCTTTATATAAAGATATACACAACTGCTATTTCTTCAATTAATATTTCTGAACTTAATCACAATTTTATAATGCTCATAACAGAAAAAGAACATAATCATAATACTTTTATGAATATATTGATCCTGGAATGTAAAAAATAGCACTTGCATATTCTAAAAATAATTTACCTAATAACACTGAATTTGAGAGTGTAATTCCCACCACTTTGAATAATTGCTGGGTAACAAATATCAACAAGTGATGTATCTACTCCAGTAACATACTTTTTATCAACTATAGCAGATTCTACTCCCTCTGCCAGTGTTCGATGTTTTACTTTCTAAAATACATATTAAGTCAATCAATATATAAATCATATTTTAATGCCCCAAATACCTACTTTGATGATCTTAATATTTTGAAATACCTTTTCAGAATCTATAATTTCCATAATTTGGTCTTTAAGGTATTTATTAAAAACATCAACAGATACAATGCTTGATTTTTTCAAGATTGATATTTCATTATCATCCTTAGGTGCTATCAAATATGCAAACGCTGCACTGATATCAACCTGAAAATATTGTAGATGAAAGGGGATGTCAAGTATCTAAACAGGATTAAATTAAAAGTCATAAAAAAGAACACCTACATTTTCAAAATCTTCTTTTTTGAGTGCATTTCTCCAAGCTTCCATAAAAGGTCCAGAAGAATTATCTTTTACAAATATACCTAAAGTTTTTCCTTTTCCACTTTTCTTTATTTCTTCTATTAATTTTGTAAAATTGTTTCTGTCTTCATCTGACTAAAAGTTAAAAAAATTTTACAACAATTATTTAGAATCTAATCATTCTCAAATCTTTTTATCTGCAAAAAATACCATTGAAAAATAACAAATTACCTTCTCACGAACTAATAATTTTACAGCTGGAACATCATCAATCTCAATATTTTCAATCTGTTTCAAAAAATCAATTTTTTTTTTGCTGGCTAAGAAACATATCGCTATCTTAGTAATCACTGTAATTGTATCAGCCAGTTCATATCCAAAAAGCCAAGTTTGTAGGGCTACTGATTTACTGTAAAGCATTTCATCATCAGTTCCAACAGCTGAGACATGAGCATCCATTTTTGGAAAGGCAATATCACCATTTTCTTCATTTGCCTAAAAATTTAACAATATAAAATTTTAAAGAAAGAAATAATTAATAATAAAACTTGAATTATTATATTTACGTCTATGCATTTTCAACTGTTACTAGGCTCTTATGATACCATCAATATATGTGTAAGATGTTATAAAATTTGACTCACTTTAAAAATATAATCCTTAAGCAACTAAAATTTATCTACGTTTTAATTCAAACGATAGTAATTTTAGAATATATCTAAGTTTTAAATAGTAGTTTCATTTATATTAACAAATGGTTCCTTATAACCCAATGAATTTTGTGTGAATTAAATGAACAGGGAAAATGTTACCCTCGTGTGCGAAATTCGAATAACGAAATTTCAACAAACCTTCCAAGCGGCGAAAAATCTTTTTATGCGCCTACTAAATGAATCCCTATCCAATTTTAAATGAGACATTGTAGCTTAAGCGAAATTTCAATGAGAATCATTTAAATAATCCTAAGAAAATCACGAAGCTTAATAATATACCATCACAAGAGCGGGAGCGTCATGAACGAAGCAACAACACTTATGCAGCATTATGTTTAACCTATGACGACGTTTTTTTCAAGATTATAAAAGTCTCGGTTGGCAGTTCCGAAAAATTTTATATTTTACAGCAAATTTGAGTTTAACCGCCATATTGATTATTGCTATGAGCAGAAAATTCATTTTTATCATATATATCCTCTTTATTCTGCAGTATATATAAAATTATTTCTTTTCCAAGGTCTAAATCCACAATTTTTAAGAAAGGAAAAAATTTATTTTATTTCACTGGATATTTATTTGTTTTAACAAAATTTGTACTATAATTACTTTGATAAGATTAGTGATAAATTTTTTTGCTTACTTTGATAATATAATTTTTAAATATAATTTATTAAATAATCAAAAATGTGACAAGAAAATAAAATGAGTTATCAAATATAAGACCAAAATTTGTGATTAATATTCTTAACTTTAATATGCCATCATTTTTATTCAGTCTTTATTTTTCTTGAGGAAATGAAAATTTAAATATATTTCGCATTATTAATATGACAAAGGCTTAAAAAAATTTTTAAGAATAGAGTATATTAGAAAGTTCAAAAATCGCCCTCATTATATTGATTATTTCATCTAAAAGAGAAGCTGAATTTGAATAACTCTTATTTGATTTTTCACTAAACGAACGAAATGCATATGCTTTGTCAGTCGTTTCTTGTTTAACAGGTTTTATCTTATTCACAGTAAAAGAATAATCGAGAAATATATCAGTCAAATGCATTTGAAATTATAATAATTAAGGTTTGAATGAAAAATTTATTTACATTAAAAGATGTGAATTCTGTATGAATTACTCAGATCATGTATGATATATCATGTATAAAATATGTTTTATAAGTCAAAATATACTTTCCTTTATTTATGATAATATGTTACAGTATTCTAAACAGGCAGATTACCTAATGCATATATATTATAATAACATTACTAAGAAAATAAAACAGATGGAAATTTTTATGTAATTTATTGCAAAGTATTATTTTTGCTTCTACAAAATCAATAGATGTTTGAGTGCTACTTAAATAATTTCAGATAATAATCATTCAGTTCTTCCTTTTCAATCATCTTGCTTTACTAAATGTTGTTTTACATCAAATGTTTTTTGTGCCTCAAACCAAATATATAATAAATACTGTATATAATTTTTAGATAAAAGTAGGAAGGCTTATTAAATAACCTTTTATTTAATATTTAAAGTATTTAAATTTGCTTGTAACAGAATTGAAAAAAGTAAGTTAAATCAATATTAAAAAAATACATGTAACATGCTTTCACTTTTTGCATATGTATACAACCTAATATAAATTAAAAACTGGCCACTATATATTATTTGCATGTAAATTAATGATAATGCTCATTTAGTGAGTTTTTAACTAGCTTGATGTAGCTTTAGTTAAAATTGTTATTTTAAACAAATGTATATAAAATATTTATTTTTGGATATGCATATGTCCATGCCAAAAAAAATTATCTTCTTTTAGATATAATTTAATGGCAATAATTCTGTGCAGAATTTTTTATTTCTTTTATAAAATATTTAAAAATAAAGTTTTTAAGTAATTTTAATTTTATACAGGATTTCTTTATTTAAAAAAGTAATTCAAGAGTTGAGTATTTCATCTCTTTTACTCCCGTATTGTTTGTCTTCTTCTAAAACAACTAACTTACAAAATCCATATAAAACTTTTTATACAACGATTTGATTTCCGCACCACTTTCGCCTTTCCCTTCTTCAACCCCTTTCCCTCGGCATTTGAGCTTAGATACTAATCCGCAATCTTCAACTTTTATATTCAAATCACGATTCGTTATTTTCGACATTTTATCTCCGTAACAATAAGTAAAAGATAGAAAAAAAAAGAGAAAAATCAATTATGCATTTATTGTTAATTTCATATTAATTTTTCGAAAATAAGTTTTATTTTTTTTATATGCCATTAAAAAAAGTAATTCAAAGCATCCTTTCTTTTATTGCCTTTGACTCTGCAGCATCCCACGAATGCGTTCTCGAAATCAATAATCATTATCTTCAAAATATCTCATTGATTTAGCATACCTTGATGAATCGGGAAACATTTTCGGGAGAAAACAGCGGAAGAAAATTAAAAATTCACATTGGAAATACTTCAGTTTTTTGAAGATTTTTCTGTGCAATCTATGAAAGATAGCTTATTGCTGGTGTTTTCACAAAAATTGTCGATGCCCTCATATGCGGCAGGCGTTCTTTATTTGCAAAATAACAATAAATAAAATTTTGTTTTTCTCACCTTATCCGATAAATCGATAGAGAGAGAATTTGATTCGTTCTAATATCTCGGCATGTTACCCAATAAAATATTTCGGAAACAAAAATTAATTTAACGGCAAATATTTAAAATCATTACACTTTTATATAATGAATTTGTGCAGGTTTTCGCTGAAAAGAGAGTCAGTTTTAGGTTTTCAAGTATTTAAACGAACGAGATAATGAACGGGAGCAGGGAGTTCGTACAAGATGTCAAAGAAAATGATTATTTAACCGTGGTTAAAAGCGGAGAAATTTTCCAGCTTTTCCAGAAGGCTTGACTTTGACCTGTGGGAGCTTGCAATTGCACGACTATCCTGTTCTTCGGTTAAGTTTTCCCAAGTTTCTCTAGTCATCTTTATTTCTTGCTCGCACTGTGTCGAGTTTTCATCGCCCTTCCCTTATCCTCTGTAACAACTCGCTTTTCAAACTTTAGTCCAACTTTTAACTTACACGTTTTGACAGCAAATTGCTCTCAGCCGGTTTTTAGCGATTCTTTTCTTAATGTAGCGGGGATCGGGAGTGTTTTCTGCATCGGGGGTGAAATTCATGTATTTTTCGACGACATTCGGCATCCGAAAAAAAGAAAATTTTAATTCATTCTTATTGGGGAGGGGGGAGGAAAAAATTATTAATAATAATGTAGTGCTGTGAAATACGTATGCATCTCGCGCACTCGATATCCATCCCACCGCACCCCACTCCGCCTGCCACGATTTCGACATGTCGCCGATTCAGATTTTCCATCGGGAATGTTTAATTTTTGCGGCTTGCCCTGCGATGCGGGGCTTTTCTTGGACGGGAAACGACGGCAATTCCGCATACGTGACCAGTGATTGTCTTTTAAAAATTTTCCAGACGAAAAAGACGGTCGGGCAGCGGTGGAAATAAAAAAAGGAATCGCGGATAAGAAAAATAAAAAAAATAAGGTGGTTGGAAAACTTAAAAACACGACTATATGAGTTATTGATTTTACCTTTTACAACTCCCTATTTTTTCCGAGTTTCCCAATTCCCCTTCATCTTCTTCTACTTCTTCCCTTTAAAGCATCTCTTTCAAAACTTTGCGTTTTCCGAAGCCTGCGCTCTTGAGTTTGTTATTACTGGAACGCGTGCCCGTTTTTTACTTTTTAGACTTTTTCTTTTTCTTCTTCCTTTTATTTTATTTTTCCATTTTCAATACGTTAAATCATATCAATTTCAGCGTTGCTTTGCTCAACTCCAGCAAGTGGTTTCTTCTTCTTTTTTTTTTTTTTGTTGTTTTCTCCTTTTCCCATTTTCCAAGCTAATATCTCCTTGCCTTCTTCTCTTTTTATTTATTTATTTATTTTTTTTTCTCTCCTCAAATGCTGATTGATATGCGGTGTATCGGGAAAATGCGAAAAAATTTCGTGATGCATTCGTTTGTTTCATGTTTCTCGGCTCCGTGATTGTGGAGGCAAAAATCGCGAAAAATCTCGGGAAATTGTTCTTCCTACAGGATTTTTCGGACTCACGTGACACGCGTTTCCCACGAGATTTTTTTCCCTTTTTTCGAAGATTTCTTTGTGAAAGTGAAATTATTATTTTTAAGTCATTCTGATGAAAAAAATTTTTATTTCCGAAAGTCATAATTGCTTTTGTAGGTATGAGTGAGATTTCCTTTAAAAAAAATGAAGTGGATTTTATAAGGCAAAAAAATTGACAAACACAAATATTGAAAATATATTACGTGTAATTTACAAGTATATTCAGCATTCAATATTTCATGAATGATTTAATAAACTTAGGATTGATTTTACAATGGAAGAATCGTGGAAAATGGCAAGTAAATTCTTTTAGCTTTTTGTTTATTCTAAGTTTAATGAATGAAATTGAATGAAGACATGAATGGAATTAAATCTAAATTGTATGAGCCTTTATCTTTAATCAACATTTCCATTGCATCTGTTAAAATGATTTATAAAAATGATTTATGTTATAATGTACGATTAATAAGGATTTCATATTTTTATCGTACAGATATACACATAGTTAAAAGACAAAAAAAATATTCTTGTTATTTGAAGATGACATTTTTTAGAATTAATAAATTTTTTCCATATCATATCATAATATGCTTAGAAAAATTACACATTAATCCGATTTTAATTTTTATATTTTTGATAATAAAAATTTTATAACTTCCAAAAGATATCTTAATTTTATAAGTATTAATGCGATCTTCTTCGGCAAAAGTAATCGAAATTGATTTATTAAAAAAGTACGTATATATTTATAAGAGTGAATTATCACATTTAATATTTCAATATATGATGTTTAAAAATAAAAAATTATAAGATAAGACCTGTTTTTTAAATGTGATATTACACAAGTGTTATGAATTTATGGAATCTATTTTTATGTGTATATTGATTTTGTAAATTTTTTGTCAAATAACGTTCAATAATATCAATTCCGAAAACAATATTCAATATATTTTAAATTTATTAATAATTAATGAATTAATATTATAAATTTTTCGTCGAAATTTATATAAAATGGTACACTATTTATTTTTTTTTATAGTTAACTATATATAAATATTGAAATAGTTTTCGTGTGTGGTTTATCTGATAGACAGTAAGATATGCTATCATTAAAACTTTGTCGATGCTTTTTATGTTGTTGCCAGAGACGTTTAGATCTCGACATATCGTTCATCTGTGATTCATTTCACTTCACATTAATGTATCGTGGTGAAGATCATTCTAAAGGGGTATCTCCCTCGTTTTCAATTGTGTGATATATCCGTAACGATAAGGATGCTAAATTAATCAAGTTAACTACTCTAATTATACACATTGCGAGGAACACCGAAATGAAGAATTAAATTTACCCTCAAAAAATTTTTTTTTACATAAAATTTCCTTAATTCAAATGTATGAAGTGAAGAATAAATCAAATCAGAGCTTTAAAGGTCTTTTAAAATCATGTATTTTAAATGACTCATTTGGAAACAGTGCTCTGCCCCGGGTTTAGTTTTATGGATTTTATCTGTTTAATACTCAGTGTATATTTTTTGCATGAGCAATCATTATTTCAAGCGCATTTCATTACATCTTTTTTAACTCATCCTCATTAATGATGCTATTTTACTTCAAATTATAAGAATAGTAAAGTGCTCTACGTTACTATCAAAATTGTCGCTAAGGCTTGATATTTAAAAATATCTGAACTATAACAAACTTTCGGCGGCTGGGAAATGAATTCGCTTTTATTTCGAATGCCGAAATTTAAAAAAAGAAAATTTTCAGAAATGGATTTGTGGCATTCAGAGTTTATAAATTCAAGTCCCGATTATTAACTTTAGGGAAGTTTCGTTTTATATTTAACAGTATAAAATTTTTAATTAAAAAGTATACGAAACTTTGACATTCTTGCCGTTAAGAGTAAAACTGGCGAAACTAAATGTCATTTAGACTTTGCTATCTGGAAAAATTTATGATTTTTTTTCATTTACAAACTAAAAAAAAGTAGAGATTTTCTATCAGTTTTCCGAAAAAGACCAGGCTCAAAAATCATTCTTAAGTCTATAAATTTTTTTTTTTTAATTAAAATGCTGTTTATCTAATGAATATCATTTCACACACAGATTATAAGGTGGCTCGTCTTTTCCTGTAACGAGTATAACGCTTTGAATATAAAAATAAGTTCTTATTAACCATGAATAATGCGAAGCAAGAGACAAGATATCTCATAATGTTCTGAAAATTTTTCCAGAAAAATTAATATTCTTTTTCTCATATTTCGTATTGCTTTTACTAATTTTTTTTTTACGTTTATCAAAAATTTTCGTTACTATAACCTGCAAATTGTTTATATTAGATTTTCTGGTTCGGATGAGTTAAATTCATAGACTGATAGCTTGGCGTTCCGTAAAATGAGGTTTATGCACAAAATTTTGTATTAAGCTAAAATGCAAACTGTGCCCGAACAAAAACAACGAGTTAGGTGTTTAAAGATGTTGCCAAATAGCGTTTCATAGATTTTGCTGACTAAAGCATTTTGAAAAGCCCGGAGGGAAACTAAAATCTGTCATGAACAAAGAATATACGAAGAGCTGTCGGATGTCTGAAACTGTATGTATTTTGAAATTTTCTAGCGGGTGCAGAAGAATCCTTTAAAACGAGCGTGTCCGGAGTAAAAATATTTGCAACAGTTATGAATCTGATTATTTTAACGATCGTCTTACTGTGCTGACTTTATAAGTTGAATCAAATTTTTACTCGGTTTGCCATATTACTTTCACAACTTGGAGATTTTATGTAAATTCAAAAGCTATCTTTGCACATTTCCATGTTATCAAATTAGCTAAAAATGAAGATTTCTGTAAAAAAAATTCTGTTCAAAATTTTGTTCTTACCGATCTGACGAACCAAGTGGGTCAAAACCGATTAAAATAAGAAAAGAATCAGTACACATTTCGGAATTATGATAGTGAATCTTAAACTGTTATCAAAAATTCACACATTTTCTGCAAACCGCTGTCTGCTTTTGGTCTGTTTCGAAATGGAAATTCACATATAGGTTTTGCAAGGTTAAAATTTCGTATTCGGGAAACAAAATTTTGGTTTCGCATTTGGAAACAGCTCCAGTCTTAGCCATTTCATATGACGATAAAAAAATATTTTTGAGCACACGAATATAAATAAAAAAGTACTGTAATATAATATAAATGTTATTTGATTTTTAAAATGTTTAAAATTATTCGGGCAGTTATTCACTATAATGAAATTAAAAAAATAATTTTCTTCATTGGAAATTATTCCTGGTTTGTCATTTTCTTTAAATTTCTTATATAGATTTACATTTTTTATTTCTGCTGAAAGCCTTAACGTATGAAAGTCCGACAGTATTTACGAAATGCCAACATTTCTTGTTTATGGTATTATTAATTATGTGGCAAGTAAAAGATTTCAAGCTTGAAATTTTTTTTACTTTAATTCAATTCTGCTAAGTAATTAAGCCAGTGAATTAAAAAGATGGATTCAATCGGAGAAAAATATGGTAAATTTTTCTAACTGGTTTTGTTTTATCTCATTTATTTACATGTCTTGGCTATATATCGACAATAAAAACGCTTGTTCTTCGCTTAACGAGTTTCTGACATTTGCAAAAGGGAAAAATTCCATTTTTTTTATTTTCCTTTTAGTCGAATATTGCAATCCTGGCTGAATTTCGTAGAGTGCCGTGGTCCTCGATCTTGAGGGAAAATAATAGATCTATTTGACAAATTTGCCGTAAACTTCGTGTGAAAAACCTTCTCATATCCAACTTGAAAGAAAAACGCTGCCAGTTGACAGTAGCAACTTTCAAAATTGTCGTGATGCCATTGTTAAATGATTTATAGTTACAAAGTACACTTCCCAGCCACAGAAAACTGTTTCCCCAACTTTATCAAACTTTGTTAAACTTTTCCGAGGAAAATTCTTAACTTAAATAGGAAAACTTTTCCAACAGCTCGCAGTTAAAACATTCCAAAGACAAAAAGTTTTCTTTGATAATATTATTTTTGCTAAGAAGCCCGGGATTATTATTACCCCTGCCGGTTGTGCCCTTGTTAATTTACTTATTTAAAATTCGCTTTTTTTTTTCTTCTTAGTCTTTTACTGATAATAAAGCTTTCAGTTTTCAACTTTTTTCGAAAGAAAAGTAAGCCACAAAAAAAAATCGAAAATGAGGAAAGAGAAAAGATTTGGAATAATTATTAGCGAATTAGAAATCAAGAATTATTTTTTAGTTATGCGAAAAGCATTTTTTTGCGGTATATTCATTTAATTGTATGAATTTAAGTTTTAAAATTTTAGCATGTTTCCCTTTTATTATTCTTCTATAGTATGAAATTTTGCAACAAGAGTAAACAAGAATATATACTGTAATATTTTAATTTTATTCATCGAGTGCTTGTTCTCATTCGTAAGTGGAACTTACTCATTATAGAAACGGAGAAGAAATTTAGTGAGAAAGGATCAGAGAGGGTGCGTCAAGCAGAAAAGAATCTATTTAAAGCGTAGGAAATTTTGATGCTTCGTTGATTAAAGTATTTTTGTTATAGTTAATTTATAATAGATGCAATATTATTTATATTTGCATATAAATATATTTTTCACGAAATTCACCAAACGAACGGGACGCATTTTGTTCTTGTTACACCTTCACGTTAAATTACACATTTAATATAAATTCATATGTTCATATTCACTTATTTAAAGTAAATTTTAAAAAAGTTTAATTTCTCTTGCGATTACTTTACGATTAAGGTTAATTTTTTCTTCTTCTATGGCACATGATACCAAAAAATTTCTATTAGTGCAATATAATAGAAAAAGGAAAAATAATCGAAAATCTAGAAAAGCTCTCCCACCCTGAGAAATTCAGAATTTTCAAACACTGTAAAAGAAGACGGGGGAGGTGAACTGCTGGCAACAGCCATTGACCAAAATATATTCAGCTCTGCCATAATTCAACTTAGTTAAAACAATAGTGAGCAGCGGATATCTATTAAATGTACACTAAAAATTGATAAAAGAGAAGACGCACTCCGCCAAAATAATGATAACCGAAAATAATGGATGAAGAGGTTGGTCAGAAAGAGATAAGTCAAAATATGGATTAAATGGCTTAAGGATATTGGCAGAAGATAACGTTAATACTTAGTAAAAAAGTAAAATAAAATAATATTTATAACTGAAATCAAAAATCTATAAAATCAAGTAAAAGATACAATCATTTGAGAAATAGAGCCTAAGAGCAACTAACGAAATGAGATAATGAGACACGAGATGAAGATTGTGCATCTATCCAAGCAAACTAAATCTTCATTAGAGACAAAAATATCTAATAATATCTAGCCCATACTGTAGAGAGTAGTAAAACAAATAAAGATATTATTAATTACATAAATATTGAGTTAAATAATGAATCAAAATTCGATGACAACGCGGGTGTGATCCATGCATGGCAACCGATGTATCGAAGGAAAGCAGATACCTCGACTACCAAGTAAAAAGAACCTATACAAGCTAAATCAGAAAAAAGTAAACATCAAATTGAAAAAAAATGAAAAGATCACACGCTGATGATGAGAATTTGCAAAGAAGAAAGCACTCACTTAAACAATAAACAAAACAGATAAAAAAGAGCTAAAAACAATTGGGAAGAAATGATCAGAAGATACGAAAAGAGTATTATAATAAGCGAAAATGGAATAGTAACAAGAAAAAACAAACAAGAAATTTGAACTTAACACTTAGGGTTGGATATTGTAGCAGATAAAGAAATTTCAACTGAGAGAGCTTTACAGGATACAATTGAATTCCCGTAAAATTTGTTGAAACAGAATCAATAACTTAAAATGATGATGAGCTACTAGAAATATTAGATTTGATCTCTACAAGTTGTATTTAGACGTAAGTGATGGTAAAATCAAATAATTAATAATACATTCAATCAAAGAATTACTACTGTGGAAGTCATTAACTCTATACGAAGAAAGTATATACATTTCACCAGAAGTTTGCCACATTAATAATTGATGCTATCAATGTTTCTCCGCCAGCGATGAATAACTATAAGTAAAAATAATAATTTTACTGTAGAATAAAATTGTAATACGTCACGTATTTAAAAGTGTTTTCCAATGTAAACGGATTAATGAATAAAACAGTAACATATCAAATTCAGAAAAAACTTGAAATAAAAAATATGAGATCATCAAATTAAATTTGAAACAGGAAGATGGCAAGTTATAAATAAGTAACAACAATCATATTTCCACATCTTATATTAACATATAGAGAGCTTAAGAGTCGATTCTTCATTTCAACTACTTTAAGCAAGAAAATACATTAAAAAAAATTACATATGTTCGCAGAGAAAACATTAAAAACGGCAGAAGACAAATTTAATTCTAGAGACTATCAGTGCAGGATTAAGCAAAAATGAAAAACGAAATATTTACTACTGAAAACATTGAGGAGAGTGATAAATAAATAGTGTGATATAAACCTGAAAAATTCTTTATAAAAAATAAAACACGAACTCGAAAAGAAGCTACTTTACCTTCATCAATCATATCAATCTAATTGGCATAACCGAAAATACTCTGCTACCGTACAAAAGCAACACTGGGCAAAACAAAATTCATTATCGCTGAACGAAAATCAGAAAGCAACATTGATGGCGATTATGTGCTCTGGTCGTTGATTGATAATAACGGCTCTAAATATTTGGGATTGTTCGAAACCCGCAATATTACCATTAAAAAAAAAAAAAAAAAATAATTAGAATAAAATAATCGAAGAAAACATTACGAATTGAATAGAAGCACGAAATCAAATCAAGTTCAGTGCCTTGAACTAATGCATAATACTGAAGATAAATGATTATACTAGGGTAAGAGATTTTGAATCGAGGGAAGAGTTTGAAAAATTAAATAAATGAATTTTTTATGATAAAAATCAAAAAATATTATCATGCAAGGGATGAGGCGAACAATGGAAAGCTGCACATAAAAAATGATAAGATAGGGAGAGACCCATTTAATGGTAACGGTCAAAGGTCAGACTATTGAATTTTCATAAATAACTCAAAGGACACCTAGGAACAAAGCCTGCATAGGAGCAGAGAAAAATCAAAATACATCTTCGGCCTATCGAATAGTATTTGTAAGACGTAAGATCTACCAACAGCAGAGGAACGTAAATGAAAAAAAAA
Organism: Ricinus marginatus; assembly: GCA_028565995.1. Taxonomy (NCBI): domain Eukaryota; kingdom Metazoa; phylum Arthropoda; class Insecta; order Psocodea; family Ricinidae; genus Ricinus; species Ricinus marginatus. The sequence goes on from JAOWBB010000002.1 coordinate 3,197,124, forward strand.
ATGGGTGTCAATAATAATGAAATGAAAAAGTAAAATGAAATTATTAGAATATTGGCTAAAAAGTTCGGAATCAACAACAATCACAAAAAAATTATAGAGCAGAAAACCTGATTGGCAATGAAATAAGTGAAAATCAAATCATATACATTTTGTAACAAGCAACGCACGAATAAATAACAAAAAGCATAACTTCCTAATTCACGATTTGAAAGAGAATACTGTTACGCCAGACTGAAAATTGGCTTAAGCAAACAAAGGTCTACGAAAAGAGGTTGTGAGTAAAAGAGAGAAAAGTTTCTAGCAATGACAAAGAAATCTGGAGGTGATGGATCAAACTAAAACTATGAAATTTCCTTAAGTCGTGTCATGGAATAGTCTGACGAAAAGCTATCACTAGAATTTTAGAGGTGATAGATAACGAAAAGAGTCTACAAGCCTCTAAACAAATATTTATAATAAAAATAACAAAAATGATTTCGAATGTAATTTGAATGTAATGACAAAACGAAAGTAACAGAAAAGATTTTGTAGTGCAGAGCAGATCGTCAATTAAAGAAGGTTCGTTACGCGGTGATCTAATGTCGGGATATGATATTTTGGGCAGCTGTATCACAACGTTAACCACAAAGCCAGGAAAAATTTTTTTATTTTTGTTTTTCATGTAAAATGTTTTGCAATGAAATACCTGTCGTTGCAAATATTTGTAGTTGAAGCAAAATTAATTGTGATCGTTTTGAAATTGTTGGAAGGAAAATTTGAAGTGAATCAGTCCAATTCGCAATCAAATTAAATCGCCGTTTTTTTGAATAGTTAACATTCGCCGTGTATTATGTGGAATCGGAGTAAATAAGGTTCCAAATTTGCCAGCTACTCCATGGTGAAAACAGTAGGATTCAAAGTTGACTGTCGGAGGCATAACTGTTTGATGGAAGCTGTTTCGAAGTTTTGAACTATTAATCAATACCATTAAAAAGGGTTTCATTTCGTTCTTTCAGAATCGTTTATTCTTCGTTATCACTTCATAAGTCCTTTAATTTTCTCAGGTACGTCAAAATTTTACCTAATAAGCTAATTTGTCGGTGCAAAACCACAAACGTCTCTTCCCTTTTGCCCTTAGCTATGTATCAGCCTGGTGCTGGTCACGGCAGTTTGAGTATTCTTGTGCTCCGGACAATTGTTTTAGCCTCGGCTACTCGGTCAACCGTTACATCCTCATTTAAGGCTTAGTGTCTTGCGTAATTTCCATTTCAGATAGTTTCCAGACTGAAAAATCTTAGGTTGTTAGGTTGTTTTCAAATAAAGTAAAAGACAACCATTTGATAGCATGTTTCAAATAATTTGATGCAATTTCTAAATTGGAAAATAAGTCACTTAATGGGATGAATTTAAAACAATCTGTGAAAATATTGAATACTATGCGCTCATGAAAGGGGATTGTTAGAATTTAACGAGGTGAATATTCACATATTATATGTGGAAACGCATTTTTATATTGAATTGTCATTGGATGCGATACAAATTCAGTCAACTTTATTTTAACAATAGTAATGGGAGTACAATCGAATTTGAACATCGCATTCACATCGATTATGATATTCATTATATTTTATTATATTGGCATTATTAATATGTTTACATAATTGTGCAGTGTTATATGTTAATATATTTTGTATATTAGACATTGATGTATTTGCACATCCTCATCATATTCATTATCTAGTTGAAAACTGATGAATTTGAGCATTCCTGAACTGCAAAATTACAGTCAATAACAGCCAATGATAACAAAGTACAATATACTAAAAAGCATTACAAATATTATTTTTCTGAAGCTAAAAAGTAATTTGAAATTTGTTCAATTTAGACTTAATCTAATTGTTAGATCTGAGTAAAGATTTTTAATATTTAAGTTTAGAAAAGTTTTCTCTTAAAAGTAGTTTGATTATAAATGTGGAGACACTCATGGAGTATAAGAATGATGGCCTTTTATCGATTCGAACCGATGGCGAGAATGATGGGCCATTTTATTTCATCATTCATTGAAACACGGTTGATGGATTCCGCCACTACCCTGTATAACGGCTAGAAGATGCACAAAAATATAGTTCACTTGAGAATCAACCTATGTGTACTCATCTCATTTCTTATGTATAATCGCTGTCTATGCCGGGGGATCTCTTGAGAATACGAATGATACATTACATGGTCCTCCTAGCTGGATTCTAAGCTGAGTTCACTTGAGAAACAACCCTAGGCATGCTCTTTTCATCTTTTGCGTATCATCGTTGAGTCGTTGACTCTGCCAGGGGTTTTATGGAAAGTACGAGAGATATAATTTATATAAATTACATCTATACATTATAGACTATCCATACATTACACAATTTGTTTCTCATTTCTCTCATGAGTTTTTTTTTTTTTTTTTTTAAAGCAAACCTTGGAAATATAAAGAATCGGACTTCGATTGTATGTGTTCAACGTTATAACTTGAAAATCGGAGCTTTTCATTAACCGTATGGCATATTGGGTATTAATCGGTGATCCGAACGAAACCAAAAAAGAAAAAGGAGTTCGTCAAATTAAAAGTCTGCCTCTCATTTAACGAAGTTATCCTTTCATTGACTTTTTCATTTTCTATCACCTCTTTAGCGCCGCCCCATCTTCGTGCTGTATTTTTTAAACGCTCACAAATTACAGAGTCGGAAGAAATGTTTTAAACGACGAGACGGAAAAGGTAAATTTCGACTTTTGTAAAATCTAAGTGAGTGTTTTAGTCGCAGGGTGAAATAGTCGGAAGGTGTGGGCATTCTAGATTGCCTTAGCTTACATTAAGGAAAGGGATGGAATTCACGGCGGGCGAATATAAGCCAACTTCGAACCGCATATTACAATCTTATTTTTAAAATTGGTTTGGTGTGAGTGAAGTGCTGAAGTTAATTTTTTTATGTAAATTTTTAGCTGAAGAAAAAGAAATTTCTTTCCCTTTCATTTTCTTAAAAACTTTTTCAAATTGTATTTTTTTTTTCTACTTTTCAGGAAACTAAAGTTCATATGAAAAGAAAGTTCTCTAATAATATTGTAGGGAAAGTTTTTGATAACGCCAAATCTTGATAAACTATAGAAAATAATCTTCTTTTAAAACTTTCTTTTTCGAAAGTCTGAAACTATTTTTTTTCTGCGAGACAAGTTACTTTTTTCCGCTTTTCCATGTAATATGCTGACTGGGGAAATAAAACTTTAAATCAGGAAATTTGCTTCTCCGTGTAACCCTCAAGAAGAAAAAAAAAATTTACATTTTATTATATTATCGAAAATAAAATGATGAATCCTCCTAATGGAAATGGTAACAAGTACACATGTGGATAATGGGTTGGAAAAAAAATATTATTGGTTTAGAAATGGGAAAAAAAGTGGTTTTCGACTCGTGTCAATCACGCGATACTAAGACTGTTAACACAATAAGCTCAGTTTTAAATAATGAAAATTGGCCCTGTGAAAAAGAATATATATATATATTTATATATCTTCTATTCAAACACATTTGATGAGTTTGTTACGATCCAGTCGTTAACCGGGAAAATAATATTCTTATATAATCCTAATTCTATTCTCATTTATACCGTTTAGTTTGCCTCGTGGCGCGGAATCTTTCATATTGCACGTTTATGTGAATTAATATGAGTTTCCTTTTTATTAAACTTTCTTTTTGATAAATTATTTTATATGCACTGAAAAAGAAAACAGGGTGTAAATAATGTTCCAAGGCTTTTAAAAACCTCTTTTTTAATGTACGGCATGTTTAAATGATGATGAAAAAAAATTTTGAAGAAGATACTTCTTTAACATGTTTTGGTAAAAAACCGGAGTATAATTAATGATCTGTATAATTTTTTTCTTTTTTTTAATCAAAGAAATCTCTTTATTGAAAAAACAAAGAATTCAAGGATTTAGGAAATATTTGAAATAGCGTAATGATTTTGATTTATTTCATTTTATTGTTAAACATGAAGTTAACTTATCTTCTAACTAGTTTGGAGAAAGTTTTCAACTTCTGTTAGAGAGATGGGGGAAGAATTTTCTCCTTCAACCACCCCGGATTTTCCATTTCACTCTCTCAAACTCCTTTGCTATTGATGTGTAAATTCATATTAAACATGAACAAAATTTTGATAAATCTTTCTGATGATGCATTTGACAGATAAGAGATTTGTGATATGCAAGATGTATAATTTGTCTGTAGCTAGTTTACGAATCATAATTCTTACATATGAGAGTTATTCTAATGAAATATTCATATAAAATACGTAAATCATATGTCGGACATTTTCATAAAATATGTGTTATAAATTTCCATCTACGACTCTCTTTATGTATACATTTATATCAAACAAAAGATACGTTTATCGGTAAAGAAAATAGTTTGTAATTTTTTTATCACTAATAAATATACATAAATAATTATTTTATTTATTATTCTTTTTCAGGATGAAAGGATTTTTAAATAAACGTGCAAGATGTGAAGCGAAGTAATTTATTATTGGTAAGTTTACTGTTCTTTTTAAAAAATCTTCCGTGTTCTTAATCTAAATTGTTATATCATTTACGTAACATATGATAAATTTACAAAACACATATTTTAGATTTTACGTAGATATCATGAAAATGATTTTAAGTTCTTTTTTAAAAAGTTTTAAATTTTTTAATAATAATTGTTTTAACGAATAATTTTTCGGTAAAATTTTAAGTAAATAATTTCCTTTGATAAAAATTTCTTTAATGCACCGAGGAGATATTTATGAAGTAAAATTTCAAATATTTTTATCTGCCTATATTCATATTTCTCATAAACGGAGAATTCAACTTGTTCAATAATAGATTTATTGCAAGCAAACTGGCAGAAAAATTATATTTAAAAAATTTTTAGGTTATTCTTTTCCTTATGCATTTTTTCATAAAGACGGGAAAAACTTTAATATATATATTGAATTAATTGTTTCAGATGAATTATTCCGATAATGCCTTAAAGCAATTATTGCGATGAATTAAGTTGTGATGTTAAAGCTTGCGGCTCGGTGGATTATTTCGTTGCAAATGACTTTTAAGTATGACTAATAAATAGTGAATTTTAATGATTTGTAGTGAAAATGTGAAGCAAAAAAATAAATAAATAAAAAAATAAAAAGAAGTTAAATAAAGAAAAATTAAAATGAGAAAAGTTCAGAACGTAAAAGATGATAAATTATAAAAGTAACTGAAGAAGTAAGAAAAATCAAGTTTGGAGAAAAAATATATGGGAAATAGAAAAGTACGCAAGAGTGAGACGAAGAGAGGGAGAGAATGAGGGAAAAAGGAAAGGGAAGATATTTTAAAAGTCTTCGGGAAATCAGAAGAAAAAAGAAATTGAAAAAGTATATATCTATTGACATTCGCTTAAACGGGAATACAAGATCCTTTTTATATAAGGATCGACATGCGCGCCAGGAACCGGAGAAAAACTTTTTTATAAAGAAGAAAAGTTGGTAAAAATAAGTTTGATGAGAGAGAGGAGAGGGAAAGAATGAAAAACGAAAGAGGAAGGGAAGAAAGAAAGAGTTTTCCGAAGGAAAAGTTTTTAACTGATGAAATAAAGGAGAAAAGAAAATTAAGAAACTTAAATCATTTTAATATAATTTATATAATGATATTTAAATTCTTGTATTGTTTGTCTTCCCATTCTTGAAATGCACAAAAGAATTTAAACTTCCATCCTAAACTTCAGCATGATTATTTCTTTTTGGGGAATCAGACACTTTTTCTCATCCAAAATAGTGATGACGAGAAATGCATTTTTAACTGGAAGGGTAAGTCGCGAGAAATGACCCAAAATCGTCCGAAGAAATACTCCATAGAGCACATATTGCAGCTGTCTCCAGGTCACAGCAGAGGAATGCCTCCGAAAGACTGTTCTAATACTCCCGACAACCTGCCTATGAACCTATCTAAGTCATCTTCAAGCAGCGTTGGGGAATGTATGGAAGAACCAAGAGATTCGCCGCATTCTCATCGCTCTTGGAACTCTGCATCGTCCCAGTATGGAAGGATTCCTGACATGTACTTCGGTACTGTGGGGGAACTGGTTCCGCTCGATCTGAGTCTTCCGCACAAGAGGATAAAAGTTGGTGACGGTGAAACAATCGATGATGATGAGCCCCATGACTTATCGGCGTCTAACCGAGAAAAGGTAAGTCCGCAAAGTTTCAGAACTTAGTATAAGGACTGTCTGTAACCTCTTGTTGGAGTGCTCTTGAGAATGCATGCTGTAGAAATGTAATGAACGACGAGAGCGTACATTTTGAGATAAAGATTGCCTATGTATGCATAGTTGGGGTGACCATTTAATCTGTCGCTTCAGACTATGTCAACGGTTCTTTTATTCACCACATTCTCTAACTCATGAATGAAAGGATTAAATGTTCACTTTTTCCTATGCTGGCAATAATTTAAAATATTATATGTAATATGCATATTAGTGGCAATTTATATATGTAATAAATAAAATGTATAAAATATCAAATAAGCAAAGGCGTAATGAATTGACACAAAGTGGTGTAGTAGAAGATTATTTTTCTATCAATTTTCGGTTTGTATTATCTCTTCTGCATTTACCGTCAAAGGTTCATTAATCAAACTTTAAATGAAAACTTCATTTTAACTTTCGATTGTCTTTAAAATAAAAGAAAACTTTTATATCGAAATTAAATCAAGTCAAATCGTTCATTTTAATTGTTGAAAAAAGCTGATAGACACTCAAGTGATCTATTTTAAGCATAAATCGATTGTAAATCGATGAATTGAATATAAGGTAAAATTTTTAATCAATATTACTGTTATTATTATTAATATTATTATTATGGCCAATTAAAAACATAAATAGAAACATTAATTAGAATAATGTACAGTAGACACTAAAGATTGAAGAAATTTTGGCATATTTATGTGAATAAAATGCTTAATAGAAACATGGATTTAAACTTCAAATAAAAATCTGCTTTTCATGTACATAAATGAAACTATCGCAGCAATTAAAAGAAATTGAGATATTTATATATATATTTATATCTCTTACTGTATATTTACTTGGACAAAACAATGTGCCAATATTCGATATTTTCGCTAATTCAAATATTTATCCGTCTAAATAATTTAAACCGAATAAAAGGATGGGGAGGAAGTAAAAGTTCGATATTCAGATCAAAAATTTCTCTAATGAAGTTACGTAAAATTTCATTTTTTTAAAATGAACCCTTTATATCAACATATTTAAACAAAGTTTTGATATACGAAATGATGTTGCGGGGGAAGATAAATCATTTATTGTACAATAAATCGTTAAATGCGGACGAATGTTAACTTAACAGAAGCCTTTTGGGTTAATTAGAACTCGATTTTGTTCCTTCATTTTGAACATTTTCACATTTTCGTTTAACTTTTCAGGACATCGAAAGAAGAAGATGATGATGATATTCACCTTTCATTTTCGTTATCATCTCGTCACTTTATGAAAATTGTTTTAATTTTCTTGATTTTCCAAATTTTCACTAAAAATACCGAAAACATTGATACTAAAATGGGATAATTCCTTCGTACAAAAGGACGAAAATGATAATATTATTAAGAATTTTTTTTATAAAAACTCATTATTACCATTTAATAATTAATCTTTGTTCCTGCATTGTTTAATCTGCATTATACTTATCAATTTAGATGTAATTATAACATAAGCCCGTAAAAGGATTGAAGATGTATAACAAAAATATTCTGAGATCTGAATTTCCAGGACAACGGACATATTTAAGAAATCATAGAAAAATATTATATTTAGATATAAAATAAGTTTTTCATTTTTTTAAATACGGGGAATCGGATTTATACATAGTTCAAAGAAGCGCTTCAGAATTATCTTGTAACTAAAGTTCAAATAAAATGAAATGCTGAGAAATTTATAGAGAAAGTATACTCATAAGAAAATATAGATTTTTCGGGAATAGATATTGCTTATATTTATCACATAGTTTATTTAAAGAAATATTTAATTATAAAGTTTTTCTGGGACACTCTAACCGAAAATAAATCTTTTCTAAGCTTGACATTTAAACAAGAGACTATCATAAAAACATTTGCCCCATGACATAATTGTTACATGATAATATCATTTTAAGCTTTGTTACGTGCATAAAAATTATTTTTAAATTCAGAAACACATATAATATCATAATACTCACGCATTTAATTTTAGGGATTTCAATAATGTATATTTACTACTAGTAAAAATTAATTTTTACAAATGCGTTCGAGTATTCGAAAGTTTTTTTTTATTCGTGTTCAAAATTTTCTTTTTGCGTTTTTACGTTCTTTTTTGTTGTACGGCGTAACCCGCTCCTGTACGTTTTGGGCTAACTTTATTATATTAATAGTTGCCTCACAGATTGAGGTTTTTGATAAATTATTGCCGAATTTTGTTCTAAAGTTCCCGGGCAATGTTTGATTTTCCTCCAGTTAGTAAAGTGGCCCATGCTTTGTCCGGATTCATGAGTTTCTTGTTATTTAAAAAAATTCCGGGATCACGCTCCCCAAAAGGACATAAACCTGAGACTGGTATTTTCTGTCTTAAGCAGCCGACCAGCATTTTGAATTAGTCAAGTTAAAATGCCAACCTAATTAAACCTGAGCGAGACAGGTTTTAAATGAGGTCTCACATTTGAACGCATGATGTTGCTATCTTTTTTAAAACAGGTAAAAATAATAAATAAATATCCCTTCTTTTATTAATCGCAATTGATACAAAATTTCTCATTTATTTTTCCATGTCATGCTCTTATTGCGGTATTTCAAAAATGAGAGAAGAAAGACATTTTTAATTTCTTTGGAAGAGACGTATAAACGTAAATAGTCAACTCGTACCTCGATTGAAGGCGATATTGACCATGAAACTGTGTGATGACTTTCAGCCAGTATTTCTGAGGAATGTATAACGTATTTTTCTGAGTGGTATCTGTAAGTTTGGGACATTCGCGAAATCCTAATATTATATTTTTGTAAGTTTCAAGAATTCCAAAATTGTCTTTTCCCTCCACATCATCGGCGTCCATTTATTTACGGGTTTTTCATTATTCTTCTTATTAATTTTTCCTATCTTACCCACTTTTATATGAAATTTTTTGCCTGCTGTCAAACTAATTTCTTGATTACACAAAATCTCAAATCATGTCCGATAAATAAAAAAAAATTTTGTTTTCTCAGTTCTGCCACTCATTCGCTGCTACATTTCCCTGATATGTTAAATAGGATGAATCAATACTACTGCATCCCAAAATTATCGCGTAGCCCACCAACTTGTAAACTGATGTAGCTCAGAAAAAGGTTAAACTTTTTTGTGCCCGCAGTTCGTAAGGGATAATATTTTTTGTTGCCAATACTGAAAATTCAAAGGGTTGAAAAGAACGGAATCGATATCTCTTGCCTTGCTTTTTTAGGCGGTTACATGGAGTATTACACCGGTCACCATATAAAAAAAGATATCTTCATACCAATATTTAAAAAACGCATTTCGGGATTTTGCCCAATCAAATTCGGCGGCGTGAAGAAGAGCAGAACGTGAATTTCGAAATTTTAGAAATTTATTCATGTATTTCAAATCTGACGATGTATCAAATTGGTTTTGGCTGTCGAACGAACCTTCACTAAACTATCTAGAAATCAAATTTTGGAATTTTTCGCTAGTCCACAGGGAAATAAGCGATTTCGTGTGATTACCCGAAAGAGGAAGGAGTTGATGTGATGGTTGAGACGCTTTTCTTTTCCCATTTTCCTAATTAAATATTGGTTTTTAGCGAAAATTCCTTTGGGGCTTTTTTTTTTTAAACGAAAGTATAATTCTGAAACTTTTATATACAAAGAAAATTTTTCGAAAATCGACCCAACAAACGGAAATGTTTAGTTTACAATGTTAATTTTTCGCCTGTTGTCCGGGACGTTACCTATTCCTCTTGCTTCTGGAGCGAGAGTTCAATAGGTGCGAACAACATTTTCGCGGACAAAGTAACGGCAATTACCTCCGAGGACTTGTCCAGAAGGACATAAACATGCAATGTATAGAACCAGCAAAAGAGGACTTGCTTCCGCCAACTCGGTATTCGTACAAGTTCTGCTCTAAATTTAGCTGCTGAAGTTTAATTTTGTCAGAATCGAGAATCAGTAGGTGAGGCCCGAAAATTAATTGCCGTATAGCAATATGCAACGGAACTAGATTAATTTTAAAGTAGAAAAAATTTTTAAATGAGAAATTTGAAAAGTATTAATTAACGGGAAAAATAATAATGCACGCATGCAAACAGGCAAGTAAATTATATTTATTCGCATTATTTGTATATGCTTTTGAAAAAGGTCGGAAAGATTTTATTAAGATATCATGTACAATACTAAATTGCGCGGTTTCCACTGGTTAATAATATGCCGTAAACTATATGTTATTAGATCCCGTATAATTTTAGTCATATGAGGAGATGAAAAAGCGGTGAATTTGCCATATTTTCAGAATAATTTCAGATCTCTGAATTAAAATATAGCCATTTACTCCGGTTAATAGAAAGCATCCGCTTATAACGGCAAAATTTTATCCGACAATAAAAATTTAAGAATGCTAACGTGATCAAAAACCGCGTTCAGAATTCACTTAGAACCGCATCTCTTTCTCTGTATTATTCGTTCTTCACAGAGAACGGTAACCTGTATAAATTATTTTGTTACATCGGATTTTAGGATAAGGAAGCAACGACCTTAAACTATTTTTTTTTTTTTTGCTGCAAATTTCCTTATCCCCTAACATCAACGCTTCCCACATCGTGACGGAACGGGTTTCGCACGTTCCGCCGAGATCGGGAATTCCCCTCGCCATCGAAAAAAAAAAAAATCCCCAGCAGCCCCCGGGGAGAAGGGCCTCCCGTTCGAAATCCCCGGCAAGAATATCCGAAATTTGCCGTTAGTCGGATGCGGCAAAAAAAAAAAAAAAAAACGACGGAAGTTTCCCCCCTTCCCCCCGCGCCCAATCACCGGACACCCCCGGTGAAGAAAAACAAAATTGAATGCGGTAAAGTCGGGTTAAAAAAAAAAACGCTTGGGAAGGGGGGCTCGGAGCAAAAAGCACCTTCCGCCATGTTAAGGGCCGCGAAAATAAATTTCATTCGCATCGCTTATGAAACAGCTTTGGCTTGGGTCCTTCTTGGCCCGGATATCAAACGGATCTGGTTCGCTTTAAGAAAGTGCAAATCGCACAGAGAAAGAAAATATTTCTGCCCTATTGCTGCTACTGCAAAAATCTCATGGAAATTCGATGGCGCGATATTAAGATATAATTTTTTTTTTTTTTTTAAAGGGAAACGTCTTAAACGTTCAATCAATCCTCCGGGTCCGTGTAATAAAAATTTAATCGACGTGCACGGAAAAGCGGACACACGGGCACGCACGTATTTATACATACAATGCTTACAGTAAACAAATCGTGGTCGGAAAGATGGACTCACACGCTGGAAACAGTCGCATCATGTATAGGAACGGGGGGGAGGAAAAAAAAAAAAGTTTTTATTAGTGACAAATAATGATTTTTCTTTTAAAACAATTTAACTTCATTTGTGTTCCAAAACGAAAAACCATATTTAACTTATATTATGTGCAGAATTTGCACGGGGATTGTTTCGCCCGTGTTTAGCCTTAGTCGGTGGCGCGTCTTTTTAAAAAATTCAATTTAATCTTCAACATCTACCCCAGGAAAACTGTTTTTTGGGTCGTTCCAAGAATTTGATCTTTTAATAAAATCAGGGGCGGCAAAATGAGGGGTTTTTTCCTGGAGGGCCTCGCGTAATTTCGCTCCGGCGCACGCGCATCCCGCGCAAAATTCGCTCTCGTGCGAAGCTGTCCCCGGACGGTGACCGAATTCGGATTTCAAGCGACCCTCTCGGCGGGGAACTTGGAACACGTTTTGCAATGCGATTTCAATAAATGCTCGCGGCGTTCGCGTGGCGGCGGCTCTTACGCGGTAATAACCGAAGGTTCGCGCTTCGATTTCGTTCGTCTCGGTGCCTGTCTCAGGCGCATTCTGAAATACTTCCAGGAAGTGAGTGGAGGGGGGGGGGAGGGGAAGGGGAAGCAGAGGGCGAGAGACCGTCGCTTTTTCTATTGGCGGAAAAATCGACCCGTCTTGCATATGCGCGAGATAATGGCGCAAATTGACTTACGAAAAATTCCGGTGATTTTGTCAACGGGAAAAAAGATTTTTTTTTTTTTTTTTTCGAGTTTGGGAACGCAGTTTGGCCATCGCCGACAACGGAGGATCGGCAGAAGGATTTGCGGTTGGCAGAAGGACGGTTGCTCGGGGGGGGAGGGTGATCGCGTCCGCGATCGAAAAGGGAGATTTTCGCGAGGATAAAAATGAAGGTGGAGTGGGGGGGGCGAGGGGGTGAAAAAAAAAGCGCTTAACCCGAGAAAGACCCGCTTCGTCTCGCTTCGAACTCTCTTTAATCTGTTATTTAGTGTTTTATAAAAGTTGTTCGCCTTCTTTTCAACTTTCTTCTTTCCCAACTTTTTCCTCGCTCTCGGAAACTTTTCCACGATCGCGTTCACTGCCATCTCGGAAAGCTTATCGAAATTCACCGGTTCCGGGCCTTCGGGTTATGCCGGAGACACCTGTCATGGAGGCCGCGAACTCGAATCCGGAAGCGAGTTCCGCCAGCTACGCGAATGCTGCCCCTCGTCGCTATGGCCTTCACTTTCTTGCCGCTCCAAGGCCGATGGCGCGCTGGGTAAGCGAATTACGCGGCGGGGTGGAGCGTTCCCACGGCCGAAAACTTCCCTTGCACAATGTCGTTCCCGGGGTGGCCCGTCGGAAACGATTAATCGAAAGACGTTCTGTTGCCACGAATCCCGTCGTGGTTCTGGTTAGAGGAGAATGTCGCGGCCGGGAGGAGACGAATCAAGCGCTCAAGCAAAGCAATCGGTTTTCCTTTATAATTTTGACAATTTGGTTATTTGCAATATGAAATAATTTCACCATTTAGCTCTTTCTTTCCCCGGGCAATTTCCCCGGTGATCTTGCCGGGAGCTTCTTAAACATCAGCCTCCCTTGCGAGTTTCCTTTTCCGAAGCTTTTCCCATCGGTCGGGAAAGTAAAAAGCTCGTGTGCGAGTTCGCTGTTTCCCCGCAGTGAAAGGCGGCGTTTTTCCCCGAGGAATTTCGGCGATAGCCGGAACCCGAGACTTCCGCGTCGGAGACGTTCGGAAATCTCTTCGCCATGTTGGCTCGGCGTTGGAATCTCGCCGAACGCCGAAACAGTTTCGGCATCCGCTGCAGCGAACCGTGCGCGCCCTCTGGCGAAGCTCCGCGAAAGCTTTTCAGTTTTCTCCTTCGACGGCAGATGTCTCTTGGTGTCGGTATTTTGGGAGAGCGAAAAATTGTTTGCCGATTCGAAATTACAATCTGCATGATGCGATGCTTCCTTTAAAATTGTGCCATAAATACTGGATTTGAACTTATATGCTTTATTCCTCAAAAAATCATATTTTTGGTATTGCACGCTACGAAATTCTAATTAAAAAACAAATTTTGATCCCTGCACGTATAACAACCTTCCTATTTTCGTAAATCCCAATCGTTAATTCGACCTCTTGCCAGCTGTCACAAGATCAAACAATAAATAAAAGATTTTTGATGGTATTTTATTTTCTGAGATGTACATGGTAACGTGATATTTTAAATAAATATAACCAAACTGTTAAAGCAAACTGAATGTTGATGCTGGAGAAGGACTGAATTTCGAGTCATTATATTAACTTAATGACTTGTACAATTCATGTATATTTCATGTGAAACGCATGAATATGAATATTTTCAATCGGACGAAATCAGAAATTCAGCTGGCTTAAAATATGAATATATATGTTTATAAATATATGTGCTAAATGCAATATTAAGTGTTTTTAATTTTCATCTTGTTCTAAACACGTCCATTTAATGTTTAAAAACGATAATTATCATTCTCGATTGTCAGAATTTTATGCGGTTAGATTTTGTTTTTTTCATATCATGTATAGAAAATAATAATTTTTCCGTAAACGAAAGCTAACAAATAATTTTAAATTTTACGTAAAAAAAAGGAGTTCGATTGAATCTCAAATCCGGTTAGGTTTAACAGTTCAGGAATATTTTCCCTGCTAAATAAGAACCTTAGTTGTAGATATTAAGGGGGAGTCATCAGGTACGGAAGGCTTCATTCCTTGGCAGTGCCGAAGAACTATTCGTTTAATCATACAAAGAAATATTCATTCCGCATAGCCGAAACGTTTGAAAAGTAAAATTAAAGGAATATATATTTAAAACGAACTTCATCCGAGAATCATCAGTCTTAGATGTGTTCACTTCATCCCTTAAGTATAGGCTGCCGAACAGAGAAATGTTTTTGCTTTAAACTCATTTTACATTTTCGGTAGATAACGCTGTTTTTTTTTATTTTTATTTTTGTTGAACCATTGAAGCTCTCTTGCATAGTACAAACGTGTATTCTTAATTTTGAAAAAAAGTTAGGTTTTCTTCTCTTTTGAAAGGAATAAACAATAAAGTGTGGGTTTAAGTAACCGATTGAAAAAATTTTTTAGGGCTTCGTCTCTTTATAACTTCCTTTAATAACGCAGTAGCTTTAGTTTTGCGATGGAGCTTAAAACTTTTCTTGAATTATATATTAGGTGTGGATCTCAATTTGCGGCTCGTCGTTCGCGAAAAGACACTATATATTCAAAATAAATCCGTATCTGAGATTGAAAAAGATCACCGAAATTGAATAATATTATTATTTCAGACATTCTCACATTTGAAAATATTAAACGTCTATTATTATCAGACATTTATTTAATAATTACTTTAACACACCGCTTAAAGCCGTGCTATCAGGCAGTATAAATATTTTTTTTTCATAAATCAATCTGTTTTATAGAATAACATTAATAGAATAACCGTAGCATATGTTATTCAATTAATTTGTTTTGTAAGCAATGAGTTAAGGACCGATTCACAATTACGAGTTGCCTTTTTTTGCAGATAGATAAAAAGAAACATTGATTTGAAAAAAATTATGATTGTAAATAATGAATTATTAGATCGCGGCATTAAAAGGAAAAAATTTTCAGTTTCTCATGTTAAATGTATAATTTTAAATGGATATTAATCGATTTAAAAAAAAAAAAGAAGAATCTGTTCGTTTTCTTCAAATTCAAAAAATCAACACATTCATTAGCGAAACAAGTTGAAAATATCGCTCTATAAACGTGTATATTATCATGAAAATGATCGGTTCAGAGAAAACATTATCTACTCCTAAATTCTGGAGTCATTTTTTTTTTTTTAAAAGGAAGATCGTACAATACGTAGTGAAAACTTAAAATATCCTCAAAACAAAAATCGCCTGCCTCATTGAAAGTAACAGTAATCATGAGGAGCGTTTAAAAATGTATTATTTGAAAATGAAAAAGGGCATGCGATGGAAGCCCCGGATTCGCCAGATTTGTGGTGCAGTTTGTGTTTTGTTGAAGATATCAAATTACCCGCTTGTCTGTTAATTAAACATAAAGATGGGCAACTCATCTGTAAAACTGCTTCCTTTGCAAGATTCCCATTTCCTTTTCCTCCTCTACCTGCTGCCTTTCTTAGTTTAGCACACTGATCCCCCATCATTGATTTCGACTACAAAAGAATCATTTACCCTTTCTCTTGCCGCTCCTAACATAGTGCTAATAAGGCAAGGAACTGCGCATTCACTTTGAAGAGGATTTGAATCGGCAAAAATCAAATGTTCTGAGTTTGATCGCGTGGAATTTGCCATCCGGCGAAAAGTCTAACCTGTAGAACTCCTTCAAATAACTGAAAACTGATGAACGATCTCTGTTCGCTCCGAAGATCGATTGCAATTAGTTCGTATTAGTAATGGAGTGCTGTGTGCCCCTTGAGCGATCACATTTTTTTTTCCTTTTTTGCATTTATACGAATAACAAAGATTACATTAAAGTGTCAAAGCGATGAAAGTTTGTGTGAGTGGGTCGAGACATCGCCGATGGGATTTCGGGTAATTAGTTGCGTGCTGTGGTGCCATAATGTCACCAATGTCCCGTTTTGCTGTTGCCATTAGCATTGCGCAGTTGATTTATACTTACTTATTCGAGTTGTTTAACATCTTCAACTTCATCTAGAAGGGAAAAATAATTTAATTATGAAAATTAACGGTATCTTTTATTTGTTTCTTCACGAAGCTCTCCATTTGCTCTGTTGGATGTGAAAAACCCGGAGTTTTCACAAAATCCAATCATGGATTTGAATTATAACCGGCAATCTGCTTATGAGAAAATTCGCATTTAGAGAAGCCCGCCTGAAACACCATTGTAATACGTTTATATTTTCATCCTTACGAATGAGCATTTTTGTGATTTCACCATTACGATCTTACAATGCTGCAAAAAAAGAAAAGAATTTTCTTCGTTAATCTCTAAAGATTATGTTAACGTTTTAATAGAAAATTAATAAAAAATTTTTCAGAGGATATCTTTTGTTAACGAATCTTTCCATTTTAGTGGAACGATATTTTCGAAGTCAAAAACATAATTGTAATTGAAATTATGATATTTAATAACCGAAACGGAGTTTTATGAAATTGTTGCAGAACATATCATTCCATTTTAGTACTGAATCGTTGAAGAGTTTATATCTTTTATTGTTATTACTTATCGTTAATAAATAAGAGTAACTGCCGTATAAATAGCTAAAGTTTCTTCTGTCGCACTTTATATCATAAATTCTCATCGCATTTCCTAATGTAAAATGATTGGATTTTTTTTTTACATTTCGGAAAAATCGTTTAAGAATTATAATTTTTCTTATAAACTGTTTTTAGGTTAGCCCATGAAATTTTTTCCATAATCATCTGCATGCTTTTGTATTAGTCTTTAACCCAAGTGCATTGTAAAATATTTTAAAATTTGAATTAGAAAGTGTTTCAGAGAAGTGAATTTGCTTTCAATGAAAATTTCTTATAAATATATCCCTTATCCAGTGTCCGCAAAGCTGCGACGCAGAATGCTGTCGGAATTGTGCCACAAACTTAACATCGGTAATTTTCAAAGAGATTCTCGGCAAATGCAGTCAATACGATATACGAGAGATTAATTAATGTTGCTTTTCCAATAAGTAATTACATTCATTTTATATATATATATATATATTAGTAAAAGTAAAGACCGTATCAAATGGCGAAAATGCCTTCTACCGATGAAGAATTGTCAGGATACTAAATATATCTGATGTATCTCCCGGTAGTTATAAATAAATTTTTACTTTTACAAGAAAACTTCCCTGAACGTTACCAATGTCGGGACGTCGCAATTCCGATGGGAATTTTCGATAATTTTTAATATTGATATTCATACTTAATCTTTTTGCAGCGGTCGGCAGTTAATTTTTAAAATATTATGAAAGATTAATTTCCGTTTGATACACGTTTGCCCATTAAAGATGCAAATAATTAAATTAAGTAAATAATTAAAATTTTATTTTATTTTATTTCATTTTTTTACTTTTATTATTTTTTTTTTCAAAACAATTTTTCGTCAGCGGTTTCAAAAAGATTTAAGAAAAAAAAATGCAGGAAAAATAAAAAAAAAAAAAGATTGAGGAACTTTGACCGTGGACTTCGTTTATTCAAACTTTGGTAATGCCATCGGACAAAACTCTGTCTTGAATTTTTTCAAATGTTGGCTGCATAAAAACAAAATTAATTCGGTAAAAAAAAAAAAAAAAAAAAAAAAAAAAAAAAAAAAAAAAAAAAAAAAAAAAGTGAAGAGCTTTTTACAAGAACAAAGTTAATAAACAGTTTTTATTTTCTTTTTTGAAAACCTCCCCAACAGTTAATTGGATTCAAGTAAGCATGGTTGAAACCTCCTTCAATCCGACCAAACTTTCCTCTCCATGGCAAGAATCGAACCCTGAAGGTTTCACAGATTTATTTTCGTTCATTTTCACCGTCTTTTAATGGTCACGATTCCCGTTTCATCAATTCCTTTTTACGAAGACTGACTTCGCTCCGTTAGAATTTACACGCATTTTGTTCTCCTGCCACGCTCGCAGCCTAGCTTAGGAATTTTAAGTCTTTACTTTCTCACTGGAGCCTGTGTTTCTGTTTCCTCTCTCTCCCCC